>BLXT01005342.1:1167284-1180344 GCA_019648995.1 Plakobranchus ocellatus
TCCTCTCCCTCTTCATCCTCTTTTGATCACTCTCTCTCTCTCTCTCTCTCTCTCTCTCTCTCTCTCTCTCTCTCCCTTTCTTTCACTTTTAAAAATTCCTCTATCTTCCTCGGCATCTTACGGCACCCTTTTATTCTCTTTTCACCTTTTCCTCCTAGTTACAAACGGTTCTAATCTTCTAATGAATTATATTTTTTATATGCTGCTTCGTCCTGCTGTTGGAAAGAGAATAAACATAATAATATTTAAAACACCCTAATGCATACCTTATAGGCTATTCTTAGTGCCAGTTGCTCTTTCCATTGTAGTCCTTTCGTTTCTTTTCCATTCACCTTTGAAAACAACGTGAAAAAGAATTTACAAAGGGCTAGATTTGGGGAAAAATAGGAAAAGAATATCTACGAGAATGGAATCTTTTTTTCGCTTTCTGTAGGCATGTACAGGGATTTTTTTTTTAATTTGTTGGAGAGATCATATAAGATTCATATGCTCTAAGGTTTCAACGAGTTTTCCTCACGCTTACGTTGTTTGGAGTTTTCGGATCATTGTCAACATTAAAACATAAAGTCTATTGTAATGAGAACGTTGTGCGTGAAGGTACTCTGATTGATTTAGACACACCTGAGTCCATAAGCCACATGAATTGTGTAGGAGGCTCATTGAACCATATATATGATATTTACATAGATAAATCTCTTTTTTATAAAAAAAAAATCTTAGCTTTATATATACACACGCACAGAGGGTGCAAGGGAGTGTTCTGGTAGGAGATAAAACGATTGAGTGTTGTGGTAAGGCACAAGGTCCTCCGCGGGATTGTGGACTGGAACATGCGATTGTGGCGTAGTGCCATTCCTGCCCACTCTCTCATACATGAATCTTTACAGAACAGACATCTCTCCGTATACTTGAAAAGTTATGACATTTGAAAAAGTTTACCGTGCTCTCTAAATATTTACTTTAACCGTATGATTGTTACATGTAAGACGCAATCACATTCATTCACGAATTCAGATATTATTTTCCTAACCGCCTACAATGTACATAATTGACCAGATCAAAGCCAATCCTATGTCATTATCTTCTGATCTCTCAAAAATCAGAGTTGAATGGAGGTGGGTGGTAAGGTCATATCATATGCTTTCCTGGTAATTGAAGAGAACAAGAGAACAGGGGAGAGGAAAAAAAAGGAAGGGGGGGAGCCATGAGCAAAAAGGAGATAAAATGAGAGAAATAAAGCTAAGAAGGATTGGAGAAGTTTGCTTTGCTTTTTGCATAGTCTGTCCATAACTAGGTGACTCAGACTTTCAGGTCCTTCGTCAGGCCAGGGCGCCGATGGCGGGGCTAAAACCCGCAACTTAAGCCTCCCAGCACCTCTAAGGATGAGTCCGCTATCTACTGTGTCACCAACAAACAACAATGTGAGAGGAAGAAATTAGTGAAAGAGAGCGATAGAGAGAGGAGGAGAGAGAAAAAGGGCAGGAGAGAGAGAAAGAAGGAGAGAGAGAGAGAGAGAGAGAGAGAGAGAGAGAGAGAGAGAGAGATGAAATCTACTGCACAGAACACATGAAGAGACAAAAGATACAAAGATCGAAGAGAAAGGCTTGCATAAAATCGGAATATACAGAGGTAGGGGAATGGTTAAATTGTAGATCAGGAAAAAGCCTAGCATATTGCACAAGCTATAATACTATAGACCTAAAGATGAAAGAAAACTTGATGTTTTGATTTCTTTTATTGTTAAAAGCTCTTGTAGAAATTATTGAAGCAATAGCAAAGAAGATTATGATACTGCTTTTTGAAAGAGGTCTTCAGAAATTATGATACAAAGTGTGAATGCCAAAGGGTAATGAAAAGGGGTGTTTATATTTACCTTGTAAGTCTGGTCCTGTGGAAAATAAGTCAAGATTTCCATACTCGAGTACATTTGAACCAAACATTTTAAGCGCACCGCCAAGCCAAGCACAACACTGTCATTCAGGAGACCTTCGCTGTGATGATCTAAAATGGCTGGAACATTGTTTCATTGATTACAATGTGCAATGTGCAAAATTCAAACATAAAAGAACGCGGAAGTAAATTAATTCATACCTAAAATAATGTCAATACTATAGGTCATGAACACAATTAAAGTGCTTCCTTTTCGGTAAACATGAATTATACACGCTTAATTATACATTCCCATTACAAAATGAAAAGTGTTTTAATGTTAAAGTTCCACCTAAATAATTAGTGCAAACTTGATCTTTCTTAAAAATAAAAAAGACGACTTTAAAGACACACTGAAACCCTGTTTTCCGATACACAGTATGATTTATCAAATCACTTTCATCTTACCTCCAATGTCTAATTTATCAGAGACTTTTCTTGCTAGGAATGATCCCAAAGATCCATATACTACAGCCTGTGGCGCAGGGTGAGGATAAACAATAGGGCCTGCTCGGGCATGCTGCGCTCCTGTACGATACACAAGTTAGTATTTACACATGCAGTCAAATTCAATTGATCATTGTGTGTGCTTGCATAATTTTTTTTCAGCTCTCTTTTTATTTCATCCAAACGAAATTAATAATCTTAAAAGTGCAGCTGTTAAAGAGACGGAGCGGTAGTTTACGTTAATTGCTGCGGCCTGGCTTCAGACGCCATACCTACTCAATAAAGTGTCGCAGATTCAAGCCCCTTAATTCTCTTTAATTACATTTTGTGCTGTCAGTTACCTTAGGCTGCTCTGGTCCTCGCCCCCCCCCCCTTTTTTTTTTCTCCCTATCCACATGTTTTTTTTTTCTTACTTGTAGAGGTAAAATTTTAAAAGCCAAAAGTTTTAGGTATAACGTTATGCTTTTCTAGTTTCGATAAATGTAATAATACGCTTAAAGAAACTACTACTCAACCTTATCATCTAGTTTGATAGTTATATCTTCATTGATCTTTCCTCGCAAGTTATACATTTATATAATGAAGCAACGTGATACATTGACTTCCCTATCTTTTACGATGAGCCGCAAACTTCAGCTTATCTGACATTGTCTTTTTTACTGTTTTCTATTAATGAGTCAGGCGTGGCATTTTTTTCTCTACATTTAAAAGAATAAACACTGAGTGTTAATTATTTTTGTTTGCAAAAATGAAAAAAAAAAGACTCGCTGTCTCCAATAAGTCTAAAAATGGATCATGAGCAGGTGCCATATTTTGAACCTCTATCTCAGGAACCTTTCTAAAATCGAATTGACGAGGAGAGCACTTTTTCCTTCGGTATGATACTCTTCTAAAGATATTTCAAACTGATTTATGGTTGTTTCATTTTTAACAAAATATTCGCAATCAATCTTCCCAAAATATAGCATATGATTACTGGTATGAAAAAAAGAATCAAGCAAATCGTGGCTTCGAATTAAGGCACAGCTTAACATATTATAGAAAGGAGATAAAAGTGAACATGTACTTTGTCAATCAGTCTTCTATTTTAACGAGATTAGAAAAAATGCATGTAACTGCTTTCCGAAAATTCTATCTCGTTTAAGAATCAAATTAAATTCAATTAAATTGTCACGAATCTACTCATGTTAAGGAAAGGAATACTTTCTCGTTTTCTCCTTGGCAACAGTGTCAGTGTCACACTTCTGATAAGCAGCGGAACCTCCGATTTTAGATCAACCTAACATAGCAGTTGTCGCAAAACAGGAAAAGGGTAAAGGTTGGGGATGGAGGTGGTTATGCACATAAACTGAAGAAGGACAGCTAAAAGATTGAAATTTCACTATGATTTGCACATGAGGAAGAATTTTTTACGGCTTAACCAAATTCATGAAAATTCCTTTTGCAACTTGACCGAAGCGTAGAAATTCCCAAGTAGAAATGAGAGATGGGTAGAGAAATAGCATATGAAAAGAAGGGAGGTAGCAGTTTTAACGTACATTTCGAGCTATGCCTTTTTATGTTATGAAAGTGCAGTGTTCAGCTGTTACGATGATCAAGCATGGATGAAAACGAATGATTAACCGTGGAATAGAGAGAGGGTATTCACTCATCCTTCTCCTGACCTTTCCTGCACCGCTCTCTCTTGCCGCGTGAGTGATGCTCTTATCGGAAATAATAATTATCCAACAATTATTTAGCTACATCGACTTTAATTCTTCGAATAATAAGAGTTTCTGACCTACTTTAAGAGGCATGAAAATCTATAATTTTTTATTTGTTTCTTTTTGTTGAAAGATTATTTCATTATCTTGTTAGGAAAAAATCCGAAAGGTTGAATTTTTAAATAACTTGGCTTACCTCTCTCTCTCTCTTTCTCTCTCTCTCTTTCTCTTTCTCTCTCTCTCTCTCTCTCTCTCTCTCTATATATATATATATATATATATATATATAGTAGTAAATTTACATTTTTTAATGTCAATAAAATTTTACATCAAACATCTTCTCATCTTTTCATTGATGTTCTCATCTATCAACTTTTTTTATCTTTACATAATAACCTGGTTCGTTTGCTTGTGGGAATAGTACACGCGCCAGAGGTCTTTATGAAGGTATTCTCAGTGCAAATTAATGATGTCACACATGACTGGAGCTAAGAACTTTTTAATATTGATATAAAAACCTTTTTTAACCTAATTTACTTATGGCAATTAAAAGAACAGGGAAAAAAAGAAATGAATAGAGTTGTCGAAAGAAGAGCTGCTCTCTCTTTGATAAGATACTTTGATTAGCTGATCAACTTTCTTCTGCAATGAAGATTTTAAGTCAACAGTCACTGTTTAATGCTAAATAAGAAACACTAATAGTAATGACCAAAAAGATGGTCAAATATTTACCTTACGCAAACAAATCTTTGAGTAGAGCTTGCTAATGTAATGAACCACGTTATTTTTTTTTCAACATCTTTCTGATAGTTTAAACTTTTATATAAATCACTTGCGAATGTTTAAACATTGCATATTTTGAAACTATTCGTTCTTTGACAATGGTTGATATTATGAAAACGCTCAGCGGTTTTTAAAGAGCTCCGCCTTTTAAACAGTAGACAAAATGACCATGTTACTTGAATTTCTTCTGTGCACAGTATGGCCCTTCGCTAAACTTTTCCTAGATCACTAACAATGTCTTCTTGTCTTTGAGATAATATATAATCACTTTCTGGTGACTAGATTAAATTGATCCCTACATTTTTTTAATACCTCGGTGTAAAATACTCATTCAGTATAATTATATTCTGCCATTATAACATAGATGTTGAACAAGGAAAGTGTGAGAGAAATCTTTTCACAAAAATTCGCGTATACTTGTTAGGTACCACATGGAGACAATCACAACTATTTCTGCAAGGAACTTAAAATATTTGCTCTATCAATAAAACAACACAAGGAAAGACACTACCTTGTCCACTAGCTGATATCCACAGCGCTAGTAATGATTGATCCTTTGATCTCTGTGGCAGCCTGCCTTTGAAATATTCTCCATGGTGATACTGTATCAGCCGCACCATGTTAGCACCGAAGTTATATTCCTCAAAATGACCCTCAGGTCCGGCGCCTACAGGACATCGAGCGAAAAGCACACGGCCGACTGAACCCACGACTGGATCAACGGTAGAGTTTGTGACGGTACCTGCGTTCTCCGCCGGAACTCGAAATGGCGGTGCAGTCAGAACGTTTTGGAGTGCCTTCCGTATTCTCTGTAATACTTTCAAAGAATCCGACCTGGTCGAGTAGAGAGCGCCTTCTTTACAGCCAACATGTTTCTCGAGAGAAGGTAAGAAATGCAAAAGGACATTAAGACATTGATCTTCTCTTGTTGTATACAGTGATGCACTTGTTTTTCCTTGAGTGTATGCAAAGCCCGGGCCCAGTTCGTCGTCGGACAATAGCAAGAAAATATCTGAGTGAATTAGAGTGTGGAGGATTATAAATTGACGTATGGCAATCTTTGGAGTGATGTTGAGAAGGTGTTGCAGCTCCAGGCTTAGTTTTACTTTGCAAAATCGCAAGTTTGAAGAATCTACAGTTTTGACAACGTTTTGGAAAAATTGGAACCAGTCAATGCCAAAGCCATTGTATTTGACCTGAAGCGCCCCTAGGTTTGTCCTGATACTTGAGGCATCGCAAGATAAGGCCTCTTCGTTGTCATTCAGGAAGCTTCCAAATGTGCTTCTCCTGCCGGTGTTGAGGATCTGGGAAAAGTTTAAAAAGTTAATAAGTTTCAAGTTAGATCTATATAAATTAAAATTTCTTTACGCAAAAAGCAATAGAACTGGATAAATAGCTCTCAGTGGCACCCACACATATTCACACACCCCTTTTTTTATATTCGAAATTTAGAAAAAAAAAATTATTTGACATGATAAATAAAGAAATAATATGACGATGAACCGACGAAAAAATCAATAATATGATTACATTATCCATTTTGTATTAATATCCAATGTTTTGTGCTAAACTGAAAAGTATTAAGTGTCCTTAGCCCCATCATCACCAGCCTTACAACTTTTGCTGACAAGTTGTAATAGACTAAAAAAGTTGCATGCATAATGATTAAAATTGCTAAAGAAAACTCATATTTACAGTAAATTCAAAGGTTTTGATAAAGATTCTCTGCGCTGCAAAAAAAAAAAAAAAAGGCCACCTTTTCCTACTCACCCTCCTAATGTCAGTTTGCAGTCTGAAGAAGTCATCAACAATGATACCAGCGTCAGAACTGTTCACAATTGGCTCAATCAGGCTTACCAAAAGATCCTTCAGCTTAGTCAATTTCGCTTGGGAATCCTGGTAGAGACACCTAAGATTTAAACTTCTCTCGCGTCTGTCACAAATCTCTATACTGACATACAAGCACACTGCAAGTCTGTCTTTTTTTCCCATCACCATTGACAAAAATTCTACGGTACAAATTTCTACTTTGAACTTCACCCTTTAATACGCCTACGGATTTGCAGTACCTAGAACAATATTCGGCTGAATATTCTCTCCTTCTCCACCTTTACATAAATCCGCCTGCACATTTTCCTTTCTGTCCATCCGTCTCGTTGACTGTCTTTTTCATTTTCTTCATCTCCATCTCCATCTATAGCTTTCTCACTTTCTCTATATATTCCCTCCCTCTTTTCTCTCTCTCTCTCTCTCTCTCTCTCTCTCTCTCTCTCTCTCTCTCTCTTATTTCAAATTTCCTCTTTTGTTTTAATTGATTGTTCTGCAATGGTGGTGCATTTGCTCTTGCTATACCATCGTATTTATCTTTGCACGCTTTACTCACAACACAAAGTAACTATCACACACCTTGTCGTCAGAACCGTAACTTGATCTTGAATAATCTGGTGTTGTAACCCACGGGTCCTTGTAGTTACTGGAGTGTGAGATAAGCTAGGGAAAATGGCAACAATAAAGAACTGTTATGAAGCAATAGTCCAAAATGTTCCTGTTCCAAATCGTACATTTTCAAACTTTGGAAGGTAGTAAGAAATAAAGAATGCATAAATATTCATTTTAAGGGCAAATTTTTTTATTACTATTGCCTTGAATGTGTCTTAGAATGAGGCATAACAGTAAACAACTAGTAATACTGTATCTTACCGAGATAGACTTGTCTGAATGGACGAAAACTTTAAAGAATGGAGATGCCCCAAACATTCTTGTCACGTTTGCTAGGAGCAATGTCATATTTTTAGCGTCAGTTGGTCCTTTTAAACCGCCGAAATCGATCAATGTGTCAGAAACTGTACAAATGAAACAGCATATTACTGCACTTTACGTTCTGTTCTTTTGTACTTTGAAATAATGGAAGAATTGAAAACCGCATAAAATAGAACAAAAGCAAAACACTTTTAAAATAAAATAATAATTCATACGTGCTAAAATATTGCGTACTACTTTTGGGATCTGTAAAAAAAAGTCTGTGAGACATGCATTTAGCCTATGATTAAATTGGCTCATTAAGTATCGTATATGCATCAAATAACTCCCCCCTCTGTTTTATGAAACGGTATACATTTTCTTTTCCAAAAATGAAGAAAAAAAATGAAAGAAAAAAAGTCCACGTTTATAGTCTTATAAAAAAACATCAGCTCATATACTGCAGCCAGTTTGCTGAACGTTTCATGTATTTTCAATTTCTTACCTTCTTAGCTGAACACACACACACACACACACCAAATATAAAATTTAAGAACAAGCATCCAATACAGTTAACTGCTACATCATTTTGCAAAAAATTTTTAATGAATAAGTGGAGAAGTTAACTATAACTGAAAACGCAATTTCTTGTTTTTCTAGCCGTCTTCTTCTTGGTATTTCATTTTCTCGTTTAATCTGATCCTGCTTTTTTCCTCTTCTCTTTTTTGCTTCATCGTTCTTTCTCACTCACTATTGTCGACATCGAATGCAAAAGTTTTACACCACTGTCTCAGCTTTCTTGATCGTTAGGTCTTTTCTTACTCTTGATGCATACATTTTCTTTTGTATTCCTTCATGACTTCTTGTTTATTTCAACTTTGCCTTATTTTTTTAAAATTATCGCAGTCAATAAGTATCAATACACAAAGAGATTTATTTACAATGTTTAGCAAATGTAAACTCACTTAGTGATTTCGTCTTGTCATCAACAGCCTTTGATTTAAATAAACAGGAGCGGAAAATTTCTTTCGATGCTCCAAGAAGCCGTTTGTCTTTGGAGTCAAAGGATTTTGACAAACGATCTGTATTCCAAGAGAAATGCAATCAATATACAGTGATAATAAGGGAGTTTGAGTTTGAGTTTTTTTTATATAGCCAGTCCACAACAAGGTGATCTCAGGCTTTCAGGCTCTCCGTCAGGCCAGGGCGCCGGTAGCGGGGCTTGAACCCGCGACAGAAGGATCCCTGCAGATCTCAGGGCGGACTCGCATGCGCTGAGCTACCGACGCCCCCGATAATAAGGGAGAGGGATAGAGGCGAATAGAAAGGTATAAGAGCATACAAAAAATTTTTAAACGACATTTAAGAGATGAGAAGTGTTAAGAATTATGACTGTATGTAACATAATTTTATGAATCAGCTTTACTAATGTAAAAACTATAGTTTTGATCTTAGAGAAAGTTGCAAGTTGTGTAAAAGAGAAAAGAGCAATAGAGACAGGGAAAAGAATAGAGAAAGAGAGACATAGAAATAGAGAAAAAAGGAAAAGAGAGAGTACAGACGGAAAAACAGAATCAAAGATCTAGACAGGGAAAAAGAGACAGAGGCGGAGACCGAGAGCGAAAAAAAGAAGAAGGGAAGAGAAGAGGAGAGAAGGAGGGAGTAGTGAGAGAGTGAATGAGAGAGCGAGAGAGCGAGAGAGAAAGAGAATAGAGAGAGAGAGGAAATTGGTGGAAGATGAGCGGAGAATGTGGGGGACGGGGGGAGAGTTATTCGTGAACTGGCTGGGGTTGTAAAGTTAAATATCTATCCTTTTAAATATTATAATTATGTGGATCTTCGATTGAAAGTGTCCAACTAATTTTGGAGTGAAAGAGTTTCAAAAATACTTATATAGTCTCATTCTTCTTCTCTTGCGAACCCAAAATGAAGTGGAGGGCATTAATTTTTATAGATACTAGTATGAAATTAGTGTCATTTATTTCATAATAAAGAAATATGTAGCGTTTCAAACTGTTCAAAAAAAAAAAAAGAAGAGAAAACTTGAAATAACTCAATTTCTGCTTGAAAAAAATATAATATTCAGTTTTAAATGTGGTAGCAAACCAGATATTATTATAAAAAATCAACAAAAAACCGAAGAAAAAAAATAATTGATTGTTAAGACAAGAAAAAAGAAAGCAATTCCAAAATCTTTTAACCTCTGCTTCTGGATATATGAAAATCGCCAGTGGGAAACATATTAGAGAAAAAGAAAAAAAAAAAAAACCAAGAATGGGATAGATAAGATGTTTCCTTAATTCTAAAATAGATGCTTTTGTTTTTGCTAAGCACAAGAGATTGGGTCTGAGGAAATCGCATCTCGGGGTAAAAGTGAAAGAGACAAGAACACTAAGTGGATAACGCGATGGGTCAATATTTGCCCTTGTTCTTTCCGTGCGCATAGCGATAGTCTTAGATACACACTGCAGGGAAGGGGGAATAAACGTGATTTGATGGAGGAAGACGGAGCTTGGGGAGCCTGATTGATTCTATCAGGTTTTGGTATCGATCCCTGCATGCGTGGAATGTAAGAGAGGATATCTTGCCAAGACAAGAAAAGAAGGGGAGAAAGAAAAAAGGTAAGAAAAGAATACGATTACCAAATCCTCAATCGGATTTTCTCGGTTTGCTTTTTTGTATCTTTGAAAAAAATATTATTGAAAAAAAGAAGTAATTTCGTAGAAAATCATTATGATCTAGCCAATATTGCGCAGTTCAATTAAACCGAACCGAAACCAAATGAATTTAGGATGCCTTATCAGTGTATTTTCTAGATAAGTTGATATTTCAAAATATTATACTCGTTCAAAAACACCATTGTTCAACATTTGTTGGTCAGATCTACTGTAAAAGTTTATTTTCCTCTAGAATTAGGATTAAGGATCAGATTATATTAACTTATAAGAGTTGAGGTTGGAAAGTGAAATACAATGTAAAGTAATAGTTACTGTAGGGAAAATATATTTGAAGGGTGCAATGGAAACACAAGACATGTCACGAAACGCATTTTTGAAATGTGTACACTAACGTATGGTTTTGGTGATAAACAATTCGTACAGTGAGATCAGTCCTGCTACATAATGTCAGCATTTTATTATGCCGTTTTCTTTAAAAATCTTGGACAGAAATATCTCTAAACTAGTCAAGTGTGAAATGTCAGGCCTTTTCTATTGGTTCCTTCAATTTCACTTTGAAAACAACTTTCTTTTTCTTTTTTTGAACCTTTAATATATTGTTTTGATTTCATCCACTTTTAATTCTCAATAGCTTTAAAACTCTATGAGAAGTTCACTCAAATAAAATGGGCTTGAAACGCTCAATGGTTTTGATGCTTAAGTCTGAGACAGTAAATGCAAGGTTTTAGGGAAAGTATAGAGTGAAAATGTACAAACAATAACTTAATTTCTGGCCTTAATTCAATATATAAATTTTTTTTTACAAACAACAAAAAACACATTTTTTCTTACATTGCACCGATTAAGTGTTACTATTTCTTAAGATATAATAATATGACTTTTGCTTGCGATTTTTATTCAGTATTAAAAGTTGCATAATCTCCAGTTATTAAAACAAAATCCCCAAAAAATACAATTTTAATCTACAAGTCCAAATTCACTTAACAAGAGTAGCCGCTTTTCCCACTTCAGTTTTTAATATTTTTCGTTGTGTGATGGACGCAAGAAAGCACAACGTAATCACGCCCAGCCTGTTTATTCAAGGGGACTAGACATTACTTACCGATGATGAGTTTCCGATGTTCTTGTATGATTTCATCTGGTGCTTCCCGAAGTCTTGTTTTAAACCATGACAGATCTACTTCTCTGGTATAACCGCCACATGCGTACTCATAAAAATCCTGGGAAGTCAACATCACCGTTTTTATTGTTTTTTTTTTTATTTTTCTCTTTAAATTGTGTCATTTAGTTCGAAGATTATATCTTTTTTTTTCTTTTGCATTTGTCGAAGATCGAGTAAACGTAAAATTGATTTTTAACATATTACGCGATAATAAAGAACAGTTACAATGAATATTTTCTTCATTCTTCAATAAATTTCATGCTATTATGAGAAATATGTAACCAAAAGAAAAACAAAGAACAACATTGTTGTACTTTCGTTAAAAAAATACCAGAGTTAACATAGATAGAAAATCTCGGTAAATGGACAGCCAGAGCGCCTGGACAACAATGTTAAAACATTTGCAAACACAAGAAGCGGCAGAAAAGAAAATGAGTATTTGCTTCTAAAGACAATGTTTTTTGACAAGCTTTAAAATCAAGAAAAATACGCCGCTGTTCTGTTTACTAATCATGTAGCACTCATATTCAGCGAGGAAAAAAATCGATTCTGCAAATATTTGCTGCAATGTTTCTGTTTGAGCAGAAAACATTAATAAAAAAAATTCAGAGGCAGGCGACCTTAAAGATTTAAGAAATGTTGCTTTTTTTTAAGCAAGAAAAGACACATATTTTAAACTAAATCAAAATCAAGCACAACAATGAGGTGAAAGTTGAGTAGGCAATGTAATAGCATTCTTATAGATTCATAAACAAGTCGTGCCTTTCAGGAAATGGTTTATGCAATGGTATTGTAAATAAAAACTACTAGTCAGCTCCTTCTAAAACAAAATTATTGCATTCAAATGGGAGATAAGGAGAAGAGCATTTTCAAAACAGTGAGGATGCTCAACCAAAGCAAACTTTTCTTTCTGTCACAAAATGTCCTCTTAAAAATACAATCCCTTGGAAATTGGAGCCACATTCATTTTATCTCGCAATTGTCCCGTGACCCTCATTATGATTTACATAATAAAAGGATATCTATGACAAGACAATTAAATTGCATTATAAAGCATAACAAAAGCTATGAGTTTGGAGCGATGTTTTTTCAAAGAACAATAATAAACAGCATCAATAACTAAACTATGACTCGTATGGTCACAAAGTAGTAGACATGTAGATTTCATGATTCTGGTTGTTGCTTTATGATACTTCTTACTGCTTAAATTAAGTGCAGTAATGTTTGCAAAAGTAAATTTGACATTGTATACGTAAAAAGGCCAAAAGTTGAAATCTCTGCAAGCCCTAATGGACCAGTTTTTGATAAACGTGTAGAAAGGAAAAATTATTCAATACAAAGATATATTATGATAGCGCCGAAGTGCCAAGTAATCATATCGACGTGAGCTTCGTGAAAGCCTTGCCGATCGATTGGTTGGTTATCAAAAGTCGAGGGTCATAACCTGACCCGGAATTTCAAGTTTCCGTTCGTTGAAAAGTGGCATTGTACTTAAGACGTTGGTGGAAGTGATAGAGACACAAACCTGGGTGAAAACCAACGGACAGAGGATTATTTCAATTGAACTCTTCAAAGGACATTGTGATATAGATGGGGTAAGAATAAAAAAGGGGGGGGGG
>BLXT01005342.1:1188315-1198333 GCA_019648995.1 Plakobranchus ocellatus
GCAAAAGTTGAGGCGCTCAAAGGCTATGCGAATATCTGCCTTTACTGCGTACCGAAATACTTTGAAAACTGTTGATTGCTCATCCGAAGAATTCCATCGTCTTTTATCTTGGACAGGTCTATCTTTGTCGCGGTCTTCTGGTTTTCTTTTAACACTTAAACATAGACTTATCCAGCTCCGTCTTTTTCTCTCTCGCTCTCTCTCTCTCTCTCTCTCTCTCTCTCTCTGTCAATCTATCTACCTATCTATCTATCTATCTATCTATCTATCTATCTATCTATCTATCTATCTATCTATCTATCTGTCTCTATCTATATATTTAACTTTTTAATCACAATAACTCTTCATCTTTTTGTTTTCTATCTGTTCTTAAATGTCTTACTTTGTCTTTTACTTGTCGCCGCCTTTCGTCCTCTTCTTGTCTTTCCCTCATTCCTAACCATTGGGTTTTTTTTTTTTTTTGCCAAATCTTAAAAAGCAAACTTGGTTTTGTAAATATATCCAAACAGATTATAAAAAGGAAATTTTTTTTCATTGTAAAATATTAGCTTAACTTTGCTACCTCTAAGGCATTTGTAAACTGACGAAACAAAATTCTTGAGCGATAAACTACCTAATTCTCTAAATGTTGTAAACCAAAATTATAACAATGTTTAAATCAACATATTCCGTTTGTCTCTACATCACAGAAACATCACATCTTCGCAGAGTTGTATTTTCATCTAACGGCTTTTTCATTCTCTGTTTCCAATTAATGCAAATAATGTTTTATTGATTAGATTGAACAACTATATACAACAAAAGCGGCACTATGATTATTATTTTGGTCAAAATTTATACCATTCCGAGTAAACAATAATAATTTGAAATCTGCTGTAGTACTTGGTGTATCTTAAGTATTTAGAATGATCTGTTTATAGCACTTGAGACACTTTCATCCATTTGACATTAAAGCCATGCATCTATTACCCGTACCTTTCTCTTATACCCCTCTTTCTCCCTTCATGTGCCGAAATCCTTCACCTGTTATTGTTGCATGCATTTGTCGTATTCTAAAGCCTAACCACGAATGTTGGCGTGTTTCTTTCTCTTTCTCTATTTTTTTTTTTGCTAAATATCATTTTAATATACACACACACGCACGCACGCGCACACACACACACACACACACATATATATATATATATATATATATATATATATATAATTTTATCTGCTTACTCCTTCTAATCATCACGAAAATTTTCGTTCTCTCTGAGAGGCACAATCGCAAAGTTCTTTTTTTCACCCTCACACTCACTTCAATTTCATTCGGATGAGCCGAGGATCTCATTTTCATTCATTCAAATTAATGTAGCGCTCCCCTCATCTACTCCATTATTTTTGCTCAATAGACCCTACATTTCAAAGAAAATTAAAAAAAAAAACAAAATGGTGTGCCACCTCCCTGTTTAATCGACTCCTATTAAAGGAGTAGCTACTGTGACCTTACCATACCAGCTGAGCCCGATTTGACCCCGATCGGTAACCAGGGTCAAACGAACTGTCACTAAGTGAGCGCGTCACAGGGAATTTGTCCTGGCGCAGTTTGGCTCAGCAGGAAGCAATCTGTTGGTTTATAGGACAGTGAAAGATGAGCTAGGAGGTAGAGGTTGAGAGGTGTGTCGCGAAAACCGATGGATGGTAAAGAAAAATACGAGAAAAAGTTGTACACGGTGAAAAAGGTGAAAGAGAGAAAGAGAGAGAGAGAGGGGGAGGGAGAGGCGAGAAAGAAACTTAAAGGCCTATATATGTACATATGTGTGTATATATATATATATATATATATATATATATATATATTTATACATATATATTTATATGTATACACACAGAGAAAGAGGAGGGGGGAAGATTCAGAGAAATAGATAAAGGAATGAGAGAAAGAAAGACTTAACAAGACATGAGGAGATACAGAGATTGAGCATTGGAAAAGTTCAAACGTGAGCCTGAGTGGGTGTTCCAAATTGCTCTCTTGAGTTTGGCATTTAGGCTGTGGCAGCTGGATGAGTTTCTATGAGGTTTGAAGAACAGAGGTAAGTGTATCAATTATGGAATTTTATTTTTTTTTTTAAAGCGGTTGAAAATGATGGATTTGTGAAATCAGAGCTTTTGTTTTTTGGGGTGTTTTTGTCTTTTTATTAATTTTTTTGTTGTTGTTGTTTTGAAAATGATTGCAGGCCTCTGGTGGGTTTATATTTTAAAAATTGAATAATAAAAAAAGTGTAATTGTATGTCTACATCCTGGACAAGGAAATCGCAAATAAATAATGGTAAGAAGACTAGGATAATTATTGACGCTTGTCTTTTAAGGCTATTAAAAAAAAAAATTCCTCCCAGTAAACAAATTCGCAGAATTGTTTTTTTTCAATCTTTACGTTGTATTTTTTTAACGGTGTTTAAGCAATATGCTGAATTTGAGACTCGGCTATCAGATCCAGACTCACTTTATAAAAATCTATAAATAATGTTTATAAAGTTGTCAAGGAGTAGGAAAATGTCAAGGATGAAACGGATTTTTTTTTTGCATTGCATTCATTTTGTAAATATGTAATTTAAAGCCATTTTTTTCTGAGTTTCAGCCAGTTTTCAACTTAAGAATATTGTCTTCATTTTACCGTAGTTTGCAGAGGAGAATATCTGCAGTCTAGAGAGAATAGTAATATCAGTAATTGCAGTCTTTGAATGTGCAACAAAACTAGAAAAAAAAACAAAAAAACAACAAAACAATTAAGAGTTAATAGCAATTTGAAACTAACTGTACGGAATACAGCACCACCAATCTAAATTAGAAGGTATTTTCTTCCTCTAGTAGGTTTTCTACACACTTCAGGACAAGTGAAACAAGATCAAACCAGATGGTGAAGTTAATATGTTTGAATACACGAATATACACAAGAGAAGCTCACGTTACTTTTATTTACCCAGCTATAGTAACTGTTATACTCTCTACCTTGCATCGGCACGTTAAAGCTTTCTATACAATAACATTATTTTTTCCTCTGAAGAAAGTACATTAAACACACCATAATAGTAGGCCTCTTATTCTCCTTATCTTAAAAACTGGTCTTAAACAAAAGAAAAAGGATAGCAGTAAGATAAGTTTAAAATGACAATTCAAACACAGAAAAGATAAAAAAAATAGGTACTATTGAATTAATACCCTCAACAATTTCAATTCAGTTTAAAATATGAAAACGAATTCAGCCTGCTTTTCATCGAATGGCCTTTTCAATCAAACATGCTTTTTTTTTTTTTTCACGCATTAAAATATAAATGTTAAGCTAATTCTTATATTGAAATATTTGTATTAAATTTTACTTTATATATTATGAATGATAAGGAAGGCTTGATGACATTGAGTTAGAATATATTCGTATCAAATACTGTGCAGAATTTCCTTTATTTTATCAAGGTTTCACCGTTATCATTGGTTTACGATTTTCTCTATTCAGCTAGATGGAAAATGTAGCCCTAACTCTCATAGCCTCTCAACAAGAATGTTGTAAGAACAAAGAAAACGAGTAATCTATTTTGTCACGAAATGTACAGGAATGCATGAGGAGTTCTGTTTTTCGCACGTATGCGAAAGGTAAAAAGTGGTTTTTAGATCTCATTTTACCACGAGATCAGAATAAGATTTTTGAAACATAATTCTTTGGATTTTAGAATATTACTACTTTATGAGGGTGTCTTTAAAGTTTTACTCATTTTGTGATCTCCAAACAATGAATATAACGAGAGAGATAGAGAGAGAGAGAGGGGGAGGGAGAAGAAAAGAGAGAAAAGAAAAGGAGAGAAGAAAAAAGAAAGAGGGAAGGATAGATTGAAAAAGATGGAAAGAAAAACAAAAAGTAAAAGATAGAAATCAAACAAAATTAATGTGAGATGTGAGGGTGGAGGTAAATATCGAGAAAAATGGGCCTACGACTTTTTCTCTCATCCTTATAAACAAAATCAAGGAAAACTATCAAGCAAGTCTTTCCGACAGAAGCTGTCGAGTGTCTGAAGTTAGCAAACATTGCAAGGACTTTCCAGTTAGTTGTACTTCTGGGTGTCGTGTGTTTGAGTAAAGCCCAGGCCGTTTAGGGAAAACATCAGGGACCAATAACAAGGTTCAATCGGCCGAGAAATTGATTCTGGCGAGCCCTCCGAAGAGCTGTTAGCTTATTGAACGATCTCACCCCACTCCGGAACAATTTCCCGTGTGGTAGATATAAAATAACACGGCAATCAAACTTTATTTTCATGAGGCAGGGAGCGAGCGTTTTTTTCCCCCTTTTTTTAACGCGAGAAATGCTATGTCGATTGAGAAATGGAAATCTGGATAGGAAAGTTGCTTGATTTAGATTAAAACTGTGACGAATCAGGAAAATGATGACATTATGCGAATCTCGCAGTTGACTTTTAAAAGTCGAGCAGAAACATTGATTTATTTTCTTTTGTACCGAAATATTTAAAAAATATATAGGAGCGAAGAGGAGGCTTGAGGCAAATTTCATTAGGAACAGTTATTCTGTGCATTGTTCTTTTTAATGCAATAAATTGTTATTTGAAAAATTCCAAGGTATCGTATATAAGAAAAAAAACAAAATACAAAGTGAATCAGAAAAACAAAAATCTAACCCGCTTTTTCCAATGACGAAATAGTGTGTGTGTCTATGAATGTATGCATACACACACACACACACACGTACACGCACGCACACGTACACACACACACATTTTAATTTTCATGTCCACAAATGAAACGAGTGTGCAAAAAAAGGTTGAATAAATACGTAAAACAGGCAAAGACAAGAATATGTTTTTACATTTCTTGTTGGTTTTTTGGCTAACTGTAGGCCGTTCACTTATAGATAAGTGGTTTGGCTACGATGTGAGAGATCCGAGGTTCGATCCTCGTCCAAGCCAAGCTAATTTTTTATTGCTTCTCACATCCACTCAGCAAGAAATGAATAGCTAGATTCTTTAAGATCCGGCAAAAGTAAAGGCGGCAAGGAAAGCAATGGCAAACTACCTAAGTAGCTCCTCGACGCACGAACCGAGCTTTTCCACCACGTAATTTTGAGATTTTCACACACAGCTAAGCTGGTGGTATGCTCGAACAAATTAGGATTGTTTAACGCATATTAAGAGTATGTCCGCTAGGCACTCTGCCACAAACGAAAAGTGTGTTATTTGGAGATTAGACGCGTAATCTCCTGCTGAAGTCCAATTATTTGTCATTATTTTTAAAACTGCTTTCATTCACAAATTCTCAAACTACAAAATATGAATGTGTGTTACTGAAATAAGATTATAATTTCAATCTTACAGAAGCCGTTGTGAGCCCTAGACCCAATCTGGCCGCTATGAATTCTGCAAGATAAAAAAAAAACAAAAAAAAAACTATAAAAACTCTCACGCTTCACCAATCTGATGGAGGTCAAAAGCCTGGTTTCCCCACAATAGTGGTGGGATCAATTTACGCACTTGCAACAAAAGCAGTGGATAATGAACAGTGAATAGGCTTTGGTTTACTTCGATTTCTCTCTTTTTTAAAAAATAAAATAAAATACAATCACCAAAAAAAATATATACATAATAATTACCTGTGTGTGCGCAAGAAGCATAAATTGTGGTGATTTTTTTTTCTTTCCTAAATAACAATGATCCAAATACCATAGAGAAACGAGCCAACTTTTTTCAAAGCAGTGAGTCATAGGTGATGATATTAGGATGTCTTTGTTTGTTGTCAACCAGTTATACCTCCAAACCGTCCCTTGTTCCAGGAAATTCATTACCTTGACAGGAAGTAGTTTGGACCCGTTAAATAAGCCTGTTCTTCCGCTATGGTGGAAAAAAATCATGGCGGCGATGCGACAGAAAAGAATGGAGACAATACAAACAGCGTGAAAAAGTTAATCTCGAAAGGAAGCTTTCGCCTTAGAAGTAATAGTACTTTAAAGCTTCAATCTTAGATGGGATATCATTGGGTATCCGGGTTATAAGTGCATTTCGGCAAAAAAGGAGACGGATTCATGCCCCATCAGATTATTATTTGCTTGCATCATATTGACTGTTTACTATTAGAGCATCAAAGATGTTTTGGTCATAACAATCACAATGTAAGATTGAAACTAGCTCGAAAAATTTATCTGCCTTACAGCTATACTGTATAAGTTTCATTTTGTAACTTCTAACACATCAAGTATTTTCATATTTCAATTTCCATAACATAATGCAGGTATTTTGAAAATCACAACGACAATGGACAGGCTACCATTTAAATTCATTCTTTTGAAGCAGTACAAAAATATGTTAGTGTACTGAGATCTCTTTTGAAAATGTAAAACAATCTTCGAAGTCTGCGAAAATAATACTGAGGTGTAAAATTTGAAGAAAAAAAACCTTCAGTATAACGCACAAGCAATTCCATTATTATGCTCAGGTTTCATTTGCAATAAAAATAAATTGTAGAAAATAGATAGAATTGTTTCATAATATAAATATGAGCAATTGCCAAAAGGTGGACTCCTAAATTTTATCACGTTTTTTTACCGCATTTTGAAAAAAAATAATGTCCAATTATACAATGGAAAAGCCGAATTCATATCAGTAAGGCTATATTCATTCACAGTTGGATAGCGGGATTAAAAAAATATTGGTCTGTGTCTGTTCACTTGGTAGTGAATGGGCTTAGTTTGTTGATAGGTCACCACTTGTTTCGTGATTTTGTCATCATAGGTATATATTTGAAACTTATTTGATTAAAATTAGACAGCAAGGATGCACCCAAAACTGAATTTTAAAACATAAAGCAGTACTTCGTATGCTATTACTTTCACAAAAACAAAACATATGTATTGATGAGTTCAATGGCTAGTAGAGAATCTTTCCGCAGACCTCATATATATATATATATATATATATATATATATATATATATATATATATATATATATATATATATGCACATGCACGTGAAGCTGTTAAGTCACAACAGGATGATTGGCATCGCTCACACAAATTCA
The DNA here is from genome assembly GCA_019648995.1 of Plakobranchus ocellatus. Classification (NCBI taxonomy): domain Eukaryota; kingdom Metazoa; phylum Mollusca; class Gastropoda; family Plakobranchidae; genus Plakobranchus; species Plakobranchus ocellatus. The sequence continues at coordinate 1,195,371 of BLXT01005342.1, forward strand.
ATTTTCACATACACGTATTCAGAAAAGCCGGTGTATTGCAAGACCCAGGCACGTTCAAACATCAGAATACACACTGATGAACGTTCGATTTTTCTCCATTTCCGGAAATTTCTTCGGGCCAGCGAGAGCAATTAAAGTGCATAATGGTCAGAGGTGCAAAAATAGCGTAGTTTTTGCACTCAGCTTTAATGTGTATGACATCGAGTGTATTTGGCCTTTTGAATAGCGTGGAGGCAATCGATTTAAGTGTTTCCCAATTATTCTTTGCTATTTCTCTTATCTTTTCTTTGTCTCCTTCTGTCCCGCTCACTGTCTCTGTCTCTATCGGTCAAGTCTATGTCTATATTCCTCTCTCTCTCTCTCTCTCTCTCTCTCTCTCTCTCTCTCTCTCTTGCCCTCATTTTCTGTCCTTCTCCCTCCCCTTCTCTCTTTCTCTATCTTACCCTTTCTTTTCCAATTTATTAAGTCTCTCTAACCCACTCTTTTTTGCTTATCCCAATCTGTGAAAAAAAAAAGCAGGGAAAAAGAGACAGCTGCATAACCCTGAGTCGCAAAAAAGCCATTGAGGGTTTCTAGATGGAAGAAGATTGATGATCGCTACTTAGGCCTGTGTATTTAGAAAAAAGATTGCGCAAAAAAAAAAAAATCGTAAAAAAGCATATCATAGCTAATCTGTACATGCCCGCAATTGCTTTTGCATGCCTGGGTACCATTTTTCCATCTCTTTCGTCATTGTTTTATTTAAAGCAAGACGCCCGCTTATTTTTTTGCATGTTTTTCCCAATAGATTAAAATTGTGGAAAGGCCAATTTAAAGATATTGCAGGAATTTCAATGTAAATCGCCACTTTCAAATTCTCGAAATACAAAGAAAATCAGTACATACAGGTACTGTTTACTGCTTCATTTTTATTCAATTTTTAAGGCGCTGTTTTTCTAAATTTTCCCATGGATACGTAGTGAGAAAAATGTATTTTTAAATCTGCTTAAACTGTTCCGTACATAATAATTCAAAAGTTTTTTTGTTCTTTGTTGTCTTCGACGTTTCTTTTCTTTTCACTTGTGGTTTATTTTTGGCTCAGACCGCTTTTGATAGGTACGAGACTACGTTAACATTTTATGTAACCAAAAAACTAACGAATTCTGAGTCTGGAGCCATATGATACTTAACTAGCTGGTAGCCTTTCAATAAACGGGTTCTAAAGTAACAAAGCCTTATACGTTATAGAAATGCTATTACTATCTTTTTGTACTGCTTCCCGTAAATGAAAAAAAATATATTAAATGCCGCCTGAGATTAAAATTAGTAAAAAAGGAAAGGTAAAAATTTATTGAATGAATGTGCGTATTAAGTAATTCCTAAGGGGTCGGCACGGCTGGCCTAATAGAACCAATACAGTCACAAAACCATATATGTATTATAATTTGTGGATTCCTATCGTTAAAAGTTTTTACTTGCATTTTCGTAAAATACATTTTTAAGCATATGCTTTCAAGCAGCACATAAAAAATAGACCAGAACTCAGCAAAACCCTCCACCCAGCTCTAAATGGATAGTGAGATCCCAGCCATAGTAAAGGCGGCGAGGAAAGGAATGGCAAAATACCTCAGAATGCCGTATGCCGCGAACAATCCTTTTCCTGTTTCCCCGCTGCTTGTATCGAGCATGAGACTCGCTTTTAACTCAGGTTGATGAAATGTGTAGCTCAACAAATTAGTCTTAAAATTGATAATGTTAATTTATGATTAAGTGAGCAAACGATGATGAGCATTTTACTTCCATTAAATGCGTGTTTTCATCCTTCGATTCAGCCCATTCACTACTTTTATGATCATTTTCTTGTTGCCTGTTGACTCTCATCTAACTTGATGTTGATGGTAAAATTCGAAAGCGCGACAGAACGCCCGAGCAGTTTTCAGGACGGATTTTCTAACGAAGCGCAATAGATTGAAAGAAATGATGCCCGATAAAGCACACATCACAATATAATTTTGATTTTGAGATAACAATTGAAAATTCAGAAAAAAAAAACTTTAAAAAAGTAAGAAAAGTAACATGTACTATTAAACTTGGGCAATATCTGCAACTTGATAATTATAATAGTTTACATTGACTTAATTTTTTTCTTGTTGATTTCATCTTCATTGTCTCAATGTCAGAACACAACTCATTTTTTACACTTTCTTTGACGGTATGCTTTCTTTACTAGTACTAAGTTGCCCATAAAAAGTTAGCCTAATGTTATTGAGTATTGGAGGAAAATCTTCGTCCCACTTTCATTTCCCATAACTTTCTTTTTCTCATAACAAGTTTACAAAAGCATTTTATATAATGCATTTTTAGATTGTTCATTAAAAAAAAAAACATTTTTTTTTTAAAGTATGTATTCCACTTTGGCCAAAATTATGCACGTATTAAATCTTTTTCCTACGTATTTCTAGATCATTTCAACATATAGAACCTATTATTGATCTCGATATTTGAAAGAGATACAACTCCACATGACTGAAAAAAATCGCGGATATAGATTCTCCGGAGGCTTTGATTACTCTTCGGCCGCTTCATCGACATCGCAATTACTGGTGACGTCAGGAAACTAGCGTCAGAATGCTAACATTTGCTCTATATACTCCTTAATTACCAGTAATTAGGGTGGTGTGAGTCGCTTTCAGGTCTTTACAGTACGAAAGATAATTATACTTTGATCTATGCGATAAGGTGCTGTAGCTATGTCTTATCAAAGATCAGGTCGCAGGAAAAAGGATAAATTAAGTTTCCGTCATAGATATTACATTATTTTCCGTAATGACACAGACTGCTACTCTTCGTTAAGTAAATTGCAAAAAAAGGTTGTTTCGATGTGTAAGAACATCGGAATAAGGTAATCGGAGTATGAATTGAGTAATTTAAGAGAGAGGGAGAGAGAGAGAGAGAGAGAGAGAGAGAGAGAGAGAGAGAAAGAG
>BLXT01005342.1:1198371-1209093 GCA_019648995.1 Plakobranchus ocellatus
AACAAATATATGTGTTAAAAAAAGGGAAAAAAAATGCAGATGCGTTGAATCGTTCGTTCACAGCAATTGATGTTGAAAATTTTGAAGAGAGGGGTAGACATAGAGTGACCGAAAAATTATGGGAGATAAGCAGAGCGAGAGGTCATGGGAGGATTTTTTTGTGCACAGCCAGTCCACAACAAGCTGATCTTCGGCTTTTAGGCTCTCCGTCAGGCCAGGGCGCCTGTAGCGGGGCTCGATCCCACGACAGAGGAGTACCTGCAGATCTCAGGGCGAACTCGCTAACCACTGTGCCACCGACGCCCAGGTTATGGGAGAGATAGACAGGAGCAAAGAGAGAGAGCTTGTGAGGGAGAAAAATAGTGAGACAGAGAGAAGTATAAAATTAGGTAGACGTCTATTTGTTCATCATCAATTTAATTTTAAGATAAATAAACTTATTTGTCCTTGCCATTTCAACCTTTTGTCCCATTTGTTTAAAAACATCGGAAACTTCAGAGCATAAGTATGACTATCTCTTCTTCATTGTGTCCAGTTATAACAAAGAGTTACATTATTTTTTTTTCAATTCTTCCATAATGTTACCAAATTGTGAGCCACCAGCAAGTATCCCATGCGAGTGGAGAGCTCTGCACATGTTTCAGGAGGAAGCAAGCAAGACCACCGCATGATCACGGAGAAGGGATTACCGTTAATCAATGTAAGATTAAAGAGCTCTATGATGGAACGGTTTAAGGGCCCCAGAAAGGGGCTTATCGTCTCAAGGAGTAGCTTTCTGGAAAATTGGAAATTATCCTTGCCTGGAGCAGGAATGCAGTGTGATGGTCCCATCCGAGACTGTGTTTTTGACGGGTCTCTACCTGTTCGGTCACTCCGTTTATTTTTACTATTATTTTTTTTAAATCAAAAGAGTTCCTGCTAAGATTAGGTTTTTGGAAGAGGCGTTTGGAGAAAGGTGTTTGTGTGTGTATGGGAGGGGGGACGGGGGTGAGTAAACATGTTTCTTTTCCTTATTCTTGTTTGTAATCGTAATGGTCCAAGTTGTTCTTTCAAGAGCAGATCAAACTTTATATTTTTGAATTTGCACGTTATTATCTGAGATGTCGAATATCAATCACAATTTGACTTATGCCTATTAAAACAGTTTACTCTTTCATTTAGACGGAGGCAACTACAATTTTTAGGCCATATTTGCCGGCACAAGGATTTAGAACACCAAGCAGTTACTGGAAAGACTGAAAGCAAACAAATTATAGACAAAGAATAACTTTTATTGAAAGTCTTGAGTCATGGGCAATAGGCAAGGGTAGCAACAACAACTTTATAAGGTTAGCTGACAATAGATTTGAGTGGAGTAAAATGATCAACAATGTCTGTTCCAGACAAGGCACCTGAAGAAAAAGACTCATTCATCTGCTCTAACCTTTTTTTACGTTATATCATTTCGTGATTGACAACAAAACACAAACTATGGGTTGAAACCTTGAACAATAATATAACTTTTTGTGAATTATACGTATGTCCGAGTTTATTGCCATACCGTACACAAAACAGATTACAAGAAGAGCAAATGATTTAATTAACCTATCGCGCACGATGTAGTTCGCATGTGGGTTTTTTTTTTCTTTCTTTCTTCAAATAACAATCAGAAATTGCAATAATCTTTAACCCGATAACATAAAAATCAATTCAACCTTCTCTTTTGTCTAACAGTGCCTTTTCTTTTCTTTTTTTTTGTCTTAAACATTAGCCAATTGCAGTAACCATCACAGATTCCAGCATATGAGAGCAATGAAGCGTTAAGTTCAAAGCTTAAGTCCCATACGTTTTATGATTCAGAGAACGCAATGCATAATATTTATAACGCTGCTCCCATCGACATTTTGTCGATCTCTTCATGGCATCAACATGAGTTTGGTTTTAGGGCTATAGAATCAGTGTCATTTGCACCCCATGGCAAGGGCCAATCGAGTCTAGACATTATGGTCGCTGAGGAAACCAAGTGGCCGAGAAGTCTTTTATCACTATTACTTTGTTAGCGCCCTCTGACAGGACAGAGGCAAAGTCGATCATTCACTAAACGGAAGTATTCTCTTTTTTAAAAGGAGATATGAAAGGGAAATAATCGAGGAAGAATTACGACAGAATTGTGATTATTTGCTTGGGCTCAAAAGAAAGTATTTTTTAACTTTGGAAAAAAGTTTATAATGCTAATGGATTTTTCTTTGCGAGAAAGGGGAAGAGGTAGAAAGGGAAAAAAGAAGGGGGAGGAGGGGGCGGAGGCGGAGGAGGACTGGGGCGATTTTAAATCTTTGTGGGAGAGAACAGAGGATGTTGGGGTTTAAATATGGAAGAAGGTGTGGAGGATACACAGGAAAAGTCGAGTAGTTTGAAATTTAATATATTAGGATATAACATTGATGAAGTTCAGTTTCTTACAACCCCTATAAAAAAAAGTAAAATCAAAGAAACGATATAAGGAATGAGATAAAACTAGGACAAAAAAAATAAAAGAAAATGTAGAAAGAAAGTGACAGAAGAGAAAGGAAGAGAGAGAGAGAGAGAGAGAGAGAGAGAGAGAGAGAGAGAGGATAAAGGAAGAGAAATATATAGAGAAAGAGAGTAGGAGAGAGAGAAAAACTGAAGAAAGGAAAACGGAAAAAACGTGACAAAGAGAGGGGAGTGGAAATGTTAAGTTTATAATTAATTGTGAACGTATTTATTTCATATTGCGACATTATCTGATTAACATAGTGCCCAAATTACAAAAAAAAAGAGAAATATCATGATGATGAACTAAAAACCTGCATAGTTATTATCGCTCAAGGCCCAATGTCTGAACATTCCCAAGACAATCGCAAAAAGAATACATAAAGTAATTGTGTCTATCCTGTGATTGATGGCCGAGGCTCGGGGTATGCGACAAGAAATCGTTTTGAGTTCCAAGGTTTCTTTTTTTCAATTTCCTTAACATCTTCCCCTTTTTTTTTCCTTGTTATATGAAATTAATGCGACTTAGTCTTTTAAAAAGTTAATAGAAATTGTTCGCTTGCTTTACATTATAACATTCATACGCGCCTTTACATGCAAACGGATCAATGCAAAATAGTGTCCTGAGTATGATTTTGATCAATGGAAGTAGAAAGATGCAGTTATGATTTAATATTAAACAGTCTTTTTTTGCGGAGTTTCAGTAAGATTTTTGCAAATCACAAATCTCATCAGATAGACAATAACTGTGTCGGGGATGGATAGGGTCAAAACGTAACGGAGGAGAGAAAGCGAGAGCTAAGGCGGAAAAGGGAGAGTGTGGGGAGAAAGAGAGAAAGAGAGAAAGAGAGAAAGAGAGAGAGAGAGAGAGAGAGAGAGAGTGACCGAGAGAGTGTGAATATTAAATACACAGAAAGACAGAAAAAAAGGATTCTGTGAATAATATTTGCAGTAAATTCTATCCGCATTGTGTGCAGCATGATAGCACGAAAATAAGTCGACTGGATACAGCAGCTGATTTAACTTGGAATGGGTAATCTAGCTAACACAAGTAATTGCATATAAAAAGTCCAAATATCCATAGACTTTTAAAGAAATTGACGTTTTAGAAATATGTCGAACGGAATCTTGCTTTTTTTTTTTCTTCTTTCAGCATATATATATATTATAGTCATGTCGATTCGGTGGAATTTCAATAGTGAGGAAATGCCTTCATTGTGGTTGAGAATATTCTAGTAAAAAGTTATGGGATGTGAACATTGATTTTGGAAAACGATTTTTCCCAAGAGAGAGAACGCTAAATAGGAATCGAGTTTAAAATATCTATGATCTGTAAAAATTCAAAAGTGGAATGAAGACAATAGTTTTTCTCTTTTTTTTATACTTAGGTTGCCATAATTTAATATATTCGCGTTTCAGTGAAATTAAATTATACTTATCTTCAGTGGGCCTAGGAACTCTTTATCCTTTTATAGTAGGCTTAATAGATTTGTTTAGAGAATGTTGGAGTGAAGAAGAGAGAAAAAAAGAAAAGGAGAATGGAAAAAAGATTGCATTTTAAGACTGATATAGGTAGGTTGAAATGCACGCTACCAACTTTTGCACGCTTTTCTCTAAACTGCAGTTTAATCAGCAAATCCTGTGACTACTTTTCCGTTTTACACGTAGTCAGGTGTAATAACACCTTCACAATACCAGAAACCCAACAGCATGATCTTTCTACTTGCCTTTGCCTTTTTTAGTGAGGGAGAAGATGGTGTTTTCCATTGCAAGATGACATTTTTTTTCTGGATCAAAATGATAACTCCATATACCACCATATTTCTTTTTGAAGAAATGTGCGCCATTTCACAATTTAAAAGAGAGTTTTGCAGGGCTCAACCCTCTGCTCCGTTTGTTTGCTTGTCAAAAGGCGGGGTACCCACGGCGCAGACACGATACCCATGTAAGATGGCCATGGAGATCATGTCAATTGACGCTACACTCACTCTAACTTCACGTGACATCCGTATGACAGTTACCTGTTGAACCAGTTCGTCACAATGGAAACATTTTCTCTTCAGTTACCACGAGTGATAGACGCCCTTCACGATCTTCATTCATCACCAAAAATCAATCTAAGTTTGAATTTTGTTACCCAGTATGTTACATCACTGTAACAAGGACATATTTCACAATACGCTTGGACCATTTTCTTTAAAATGTCTGTATGTCTTGTTTCTTGCAACAGCAAAAACGTGTTAACAGAACTAAACTCAACAGAGTATATGGCAGGACAAAGGAAAACAAACTACTTTTGTGGACGATTTAACTGAACGCGCTGACTAATGCCTTATTAGTGTCAGATTTTCCTAAAAATTTGTATGGTGTGTTTCGAATAAATTGCCTAAAAACTGGCGCAATTTGATAATCCTACAACGACTCTTTCATAGCACATCAAAGATTTATTGAACCTCCCTCGAAAATCCCTCTTCAGGAACTTTCTGTAGTCACGCAATGACGTTGTCCAGGTACTGCTTTACAATTTTCACATTTACATTTCAAATGTATTTTAAAACATTGTGTCATTAGAAAAAAATGATATTGTGTGTACTTCTCTGAAATTTTGCATTTCGAACTTGGTGTAAGTCTTGTAAAATGCTTTTTATCTGATTCTACATTTGTTTATTTCATACTTGTCATTATAGTTGTAAGCATTTTTTTTGTAAAACTTACAATGACCACGCTAATAAATTTCCCTTCACTTTGCTGGTTGTTAAGCATATCTTTAGTGGTATTTTGTCTCTATGTTAAAGCATATTTAACCATTTTCCTTATTTTTAAGAAGAAAATATTCAATATTCTGTCCTTTTAAAAAACTCAAATAATTTGTTTATTTTTTGTTCTCTTTAAGGTGGGTACCTTTATTTTTTTCAACAATATTTCTTATGACATTTAAATATAATATTACTTTTAGTGCTTTGCAATTATAGATTTTAAAAACTCTCTAGTTTGACTAAAAAATGTTATTACTTCAAACTCCATCTATTGTAGTTTGGTAAACCCCCAGGACGGTACGCTCTCACATTGTGCCCTCTTTTTATTCCAATACGATAAACATACAATATGCAGGTTATGTCTCAATTATTGCGCATTATATGGTTTTAAAATTTATATATATATATATATATATATATATATATATATATATANTGCTATAAGAATAAAAAGGTAAAACACCATAGCTCCTGAGGCATTCAGATGAGCGACAGTAATATTCAAAAGAATAAAGAAAGATAAGGAAGATCAACATAGGGAGAAATAGACACGCAGCGATAGATAAAGATAAATAGGAAGACAGATAGCTAAGAAAAAGGAAGAAAAAATGACTGTCGCAGTGAGAGAAAGACAGCAGGAGAGATTGCAAAACGTAGAGGTAAAGAAAGGGAGAAATGGGTAGGGGAGAGAGAGAGAGAGAGAGAGAGAGAGAGAGAGAGAGAGAGATAGATAGAGAGAGAGAGGGAGATAGAGAGAGAGAGGGAAAGAGGGAGAAGAAAGGAGAGTTAGAGAGAAGAAGAAGAGAGCGAAGGGGGGAGGGAGGAATTTAATAGGGCTAATTTGGAATCACATCTAAGATTGAAATACATGAATAGCAACTAGACATGAAAGATTGGTGTAGTAGTGTGTTTTTTCCCATTGACTTAAAGTCAAGCTTTTAGTCAAGGAAGCTTTTTATAAAAAAAAAAACAACTGCCTCCAAACATATTAATATGTGTGTATACATACATACATACATTCATACACACACACACACATATATGTATATATATATATATATATATATACATAGGCCTATATACATGACAGATAAACAATATGTAAACAATGGAGAGAAATAAACTGTAAGGACATAATAGTACGATTATTGAAAAGGAAACAGATAAAGTAGATCTATAGGCTAATTAACCTCCTCCTCCAGCCCCCCCCCCCCCCCCCCCCCCCCCCCCNAATTGTTTGAAATCACTTCACAAACAATGACACAGCGTGGATATATAATTAATGCTAGAGTATTAATATGAAGGCAACATCCTATTTTTTTGTACCCCTCAACCTTTTTAATAATTTTCGCAATATTTTAGATTTCCAATGACGGTAAAGTTTGAATAAATCCTACGTAAGTCGAGATATAAAACTAAAGATTTGATATGAATTTTTTTTATTTATTATAGAAAAATTCAGTTATTCCATCGTAAAATCTTAGCTTCTAGTTTGAGCAAGACTCAAATACCCCTATAGACAAATAAATCAAAATTGACAAAAGATGATAATGATATTTGAGTCCCTATGCTTAAATAAGGAGATTAGGAAATTTTAATGTCTGTAAGATTAAATGTAGATCAATAATAGTTTTTCTTGAATTCGAAAATATCTCTCTACCCTGCATTTTTGCAGAGGTTTAAATGTTGTAACCAGTGTAATTAAAACCAGGAAGAATACGCGAGTTGGTATTATGGTGGTGTAACTATGCTTTTATCATAGAAAAACCGCCCACTCTACAGATTATTAAAAAATGATAGACCTTCCTTAGTGCCGATTTTTAATAATACTCTTACCGGCTCTCTTGTGTTTTTAGCCTTGTGGGCAAAAAAGAAAGTCAATTTGAAAGAAAAAAAGAAAAAAACCAATAATAATAGGGCACGATCTATGTAATTCTACCAAGCCTGTTTCTCTAGATTGTTGTCTTTGTCTATGAATATCAATCTTCAACAGGGTCTTAAAATTATTTTTGTGATTAAAAGGCAACCTCGTCTATTACAGTTTTCTAAAATAAAGACAATAATAGATGCGTCCAGTTTAGAAATTATTGAAAAATGGAGCTGATAAAAACAATGCACACTGACAATCGTGTCCCTGCAACGAAATTCGTTTGGATTTATTATTTTTTTTATCTTTGTAACTTCTTACAATATTCTCATGTGAAACTTATTTCCATGACCATCGCCATATCGATCATAATCTCGCAATCTGATTGGTCTGCTTTGGAATCCGCAAAATAGAATGGAATATTTGGAATAAATTTGATCAAAAGCAGGCTAGGCGATTGAGGCTGATCAAGACATAATCTTTAAGAACAAAAATGAAAAGACAAATGATAATAATACATGAATAACGTTAGCTTACGGAGAGAATCCAAAGAAAGAGAGGGATAAATATCGAAGTAATATTCCAACCTGGCATAGAAAGAACAGATTACTATCAGTGTTTTGTCATAATCAATAACATGGTTGAATTCTCGATTTGAAACAACAAGACACATTATTAGAAAATTAATGTTAAAGAAAAAGAAAACAAAAAACTTTCATCTCCATCATTGAGATAAAAGCTGTTACCGTAAGAAAACTGAGAAAAAGAGAGAACGGCAACATAATAGTTCCAATAACACTTTTTCATCACATTTAATTTGGAATGATTTTACGGCTCTCATGCCATCAATTGTTATATCGTTATTGTTTTTCGATAATTATGTTATCGATCTTTGTATCTCAGAAATTATCATAGAATTGAAGCGATACATCAAAAGCGACTTTATTTTACGGACAATTATTTTAAGATTTCATTGTCATAACAGCAAAGAGAGATTGGTGAGATTTTACAAAGAAAGTTTACAGTAGAAAGAGCTGTTTGTGTGTGACGTCGACAGACAACTCAAAAGCCCTTGGCCCAAAATCATATTTTATACAGATGCTATAAATACTACTTCTATTCAACAAGAACGGCACCAGCTATTTAGACGGCAGTTAAATTGAGTGAAGAGAGGGAACAGAGAAAGAAAGAAATAAACGGCTAACGTTCAAGTATGTGAATGAACAGAAAAAGAAAAAAAATGGTATCATATATTGTAAATAAAAGAGAAAGTAGAGAGAGAGATGAAAAATAGACTTAATTTTAATCGATCACCAGATGCCGTTAACAATCTCGTGAAACTATTTTAAGCAGCACTTGTCCAATTGCGCGTAAACTTTGAAAGAAACAAAAACTGCTCCAAAAATGTCGATGCTGTGCCGGGATCTTAATCCTCTGACATTATTTGTATCTGGGCCTCAAAGTGAAAATACGCGATATCATTATTTATCTACATCTATTGCAAACTGATATTTTTTTTCCTTGAGTATTACTAATTTCAGTGCAACTTAGGGGAATATTTTCATTCCACAAATATTTATATAATAACATCTCATTTTTTTTTTATTTTCGTTCCCAATTAAAGCGCTTAAAAATTAAACGCACTCTCTGGCGTATTCTTCTCATCCAAATTTTTAGACTGTGCCTTCGCTCACTAACTGATACCATTAATGAAGCACTTAGGTTAATTATAATTATTATTTTGATGTTACCCCCCCCCCCCCCCCCGAGGGCGACTCCTGTTTTCGTGACATCAGAGAGATCACGCGTGCGGGAGATCCGTTCGTCAATATATTTATGACAATATGTCAAAATCCACAGCATTCCTGGAGAAGAAACGTCAATAATCACTTCAAGTTTAGTCAAATGCACCTCATTGCGTTATTACTAATAGGATTTTTTAAGGGCTGGTGGGGAATTGATAGAAAGAGATAATTGGTGCGAAAGTTTATATATATTATATATATATATATATATATATATATATATATATATATATTACATATGAGTGTGCATATTAAGTTGCATCTTCTAAAGGTTGAAAACAAAATTCTTTCAAAATAGATAATAAGTTTGAAATAAGTGAAAAGAAGAAAATACATAATTCAGTATCTCTCAATCTTTGCCTTCCCTAAGCTACCCTAGAATTCTCCAAAGCTATCTAAATGAACCTTTTTGTTCAATGTTATACAATCAAGGTAAGTTTTAAATTTACATAATTATATAATTATCAAAAACAGTTCAACCTCAAAGTCATTCTCTTGAAGCCCAACATTGGGGGAGTTTCAAAATTATGTGATTTTTATTACGAATTGTACATATATTTTTTAAATTATCATTATTACTGCGTTAGATTTATGTCCCTCTTTCATTCTGACTTTTTTAAAAATCAGATTTAAGTCGCGCTTTCATTTTGACTTAAAAAAAAAACCATTCGGTTTTTAAGAATGCGTAAAAATACCCGCTATTCTAGACACTAGCTCGTACCCTTGGTGTTATCATTTGTGATTGTCTTTTTTTTATATGGTAAAGCCATTGGGGCGAAACGTTTGCACGTGTACTCTGTGTGGTTCAAATCGGTTCCCAATAAGTTTGAGTCGAAAGTTGTATTCTTTTACGTTATTGTTTTCAAGTATATTTAAAAGGGGAGATAGAATTCCATCAACTGAAACTTTGAGTTTAAAACACTGGATATAAAAAGTGAAGCGCGAAGACTACCGCCTTTTTTTTTTTTCTAACAGGCCCATTTTTGCTTCCCTTTTCTACATCCCAATACTACTTTGGAGTAACATTATCATTTGAATTTCCTCCGTTTACAATATTGTTATCTTACTTTCCCAACTTAGACATAATGTAGTCCACGTAGCCTTACTCGTGTTGCATTATTGTTCTTATTCAAAAGTTGAATAGTTCTTGGCATACAGCTTAATTTATGATTCGTTTTTAGTAGAAGGTGCAAAGAGAGAGAGAGACAGAGAGAGAGAGAGAGGGAGAGAGAGAGAGAGAGAGAGAGAGAGAGAGAGAGAAAGATACAGACAGACAGAGCTAGCGAGTGAGAGAGGGAAGGAAAAAAAGAGAGACAGAGAGAAATAAACATTAAATCAAGAAGATAATACAGCCATCGGTGATGCATAGGACATCACGTTGAGGAGAGACAATAAAAAGCGTTTTGATATAAAATGTTATCTCACACACAAAAAAAAAGAGATTCATGATATTTCAAATTAAGTGCATTTATAAATTAGCGTTGACACCAGAAATCGGATGCAGACTAGATATAGGACGCGCTATAGTAATTGCACAAAAGCAACCACTGCTAACTGGCTCATTTTGGACGCTTGCATCAATACTTTTTAATCACAGCCCGCCTGTTCAAGTATTGCGAAAACTTTGACGGGCCTGTCCATGATTGATTTCAAATCCTGATAAGGTGAAATTTCGACAAGGATACCACTTGCACAAGATCAGGAGTAAGAGGAAGCTAAGTCTAATCATGTAGAAGTAGAGGAAGAAAGCTAAAAAATACAAAAGAGAGAGAGAGAGAGAGAGAGAGAGAGAGAGAGAGAGAGA
>BLXT01005342.1:1449940-1461132 GCA_019648995.1 Plakobranchus ocellatus
TATATATATATATATATATATATATATATATATATATATATATATATATATATATATATACAATATACAGACAGGACAGTCCTAACACGATCTTCGGATCTTTCTCAGAACAAGGAAACGCTTGAATCGCAATGAAAAAAAAACTACATGAAGTAGTCTAAACCTTAAAGATGTAAACATTATGCATGTGTGAAGCACATTATGTTACCTTTTTATGATCGCTAATGAAGTTCGAGTGCAAAATGCATAATATATATATATATATATATATATATATATATATATATATATATATATATATATATATATATATAATACTTTAATCTTGACCCAGTTTGGAAAGTATACTTTTTTAGTTAATTTTATTTTCAAAAGCCAACTAAATAGTACTTTATCTTACTTTCTGTTTTGCACGTTCAGTATTATTTTTTTTTTCTACAACCCTTCGGTAGCTCATCTTGTAGGGCGGTTGACTACCGAGTTAGAGGTCCGGGGTTCGAATCCCAATCTGGATCAAGTCAATTTTTCATTGCTCCCTGTCTCCACCCAGCAATTAATGGATAGCTAGATCTCTTAAGATCTGGCGAAAGTAAAGGCGCCGAGGAAAGCAATGGCACATTACCTCATAATGCCGTATGCCAAGAACAATCGGGACCCTACTCCTGGTTCCCCGTTGCTTGGACTAAGCGTGGGACCCACTTCACTTTTACAACCCTTCGCTCCAAACAGTCAAGAAGCGACTATCCATTTGTTACTATTTGTCTAAAACAGTTACGCTCAGGCTCATACTATAGTGATTTTGGTAAGTTTTAGTCTGACTATTCTAGTTTATAATCATGCAAAAAATGAAAAATAACAAAGGAGAAAGAAAGGAGAAAAAGCAACATACGTGAAAGACGAGAGACGAAAGCCATGGGGCAAATAAAACAATGAAAATATGGCTCTCAGACATATACCTGTAGAAAGAGGTAGAATCACTAACTCCTGATCTTCTCAAAATGTGTAATAAGGTACGCCCAATGACAGAAAGGGAAGACCCGATGTATTCAATAAGTATTAAATATGCATATATATATATATAATGGGTATTCAGCCTTTTCACAAAGCAGGGCGAAGGTAAGCTGCAGCAGCCGGTTTGTAAACTTTAATGCAGTTTGCGAATCACCAAATGGCAACTTTGGACACATTTTTAATAGTGCTTAACATTAGTCGTTTTCTAAGCCAATGATGTCGCCATGCTGTCGTTTTGACTTTTTAAAAAGAGTATCTTCCAAAGTGGGAGGGCTTGCAGGGCGTACTTATCCCGGGACCTCATTGGGAGGTCAATGTTTAGAAACAGTCACTTTGGTAGTGTTTCGCTGACACTGTATGGATGAAAAAAAATTATTTCAAATTTTTATCAAACAACGGGAAAGAAAGTGATCATTGGTTCTACATTCTGAACATTTCCATTTCTACAGGTTAAAAAGTGATCTGTTGCTAAATCAAACAAAAGGTACCAATAAGTCCTGTGCAGGATGATACATATGTGTCCAAGCGTTGCTGTTTAAATCGCATGTTTAGGACCTTATGCAAAGATTTACTTATCAGTCCAAGGACATTGCATTGCATCAAAAATGTTTCCCTAGACAGACATTCTACGAGGATCACTGTCAAGAAGGTAGCGTCTACGTTGTCCTCACAAGTAACTGCATCATTCCTTTCTTCTCCATCTTCATCAGCATAACAAAAAAAAAAGATGTTCATCAGATACAAGTCATGTAAGACCTCCTCATCTTCATTCACCGCACGTGCTTCCTGGTAAATACCTTTCTAATGCTTTTTCATGGAGGCTATAGAGGGAAAGAATAATGCACACTTTAGGAATGTTCTTGCCTCAACCTCACTGGACACTATTGGACAGAATCTGTCATATTGCATGTCTCTGATTTTGGCTCTGACAAGGGTTTGGTAGATTCAGAGCAAGTCTTTGCATCAAAGACACCTAATGATGTCCTGCTGGACTCTCAGAAATCACCAGTCCTTTGTCTGATTTGGCAAAAGGAGCTGGACCTGGAATGAATATCTCGGCAAAGACAGACATCCAGTTGCTTCGGAATTCTCCTCAGCATAAAGGATCACAGCACTTTACAATGTGAAGGAAGTATTGTGACTGCCTCAAATGATTAGAAGAATAGAACACACGTAATTTGACAATGAGGATGGTTTGTGGATACGATATTGGTGTGCTATAATTTTAACCACAACCATTAATTTATCCGCATGGACAAATTGCTGCACCCCCACCCTCTCCCCCTATGGACAGGGTGTGGATATTTTGGATGAAGCATTTAAAAACGAACAGTAGACTTATGGAACATAGATGGATTTGACTAGAATTAGATCTAGATGGACTTCTATGAATATAAATATGTTTGCCTGCTCTTTTAAAAGCAGATTTTGTTTTTTCCGAGTTAACGTGAAATTTTCTACTAGGAACGTACAACCTGAGCAGGAGGAGTTAATGTTGATCGTTTAATAAATCTTTAACATAAAGTATATTCTTTAAAATGCATCATTTAATGTGTAGAGGTTTTTTGCGGTTTGTCAGAAATCGTTGTTGAAAATAGGTGGGTGATAATATTCGTTGGTTTTTCTCGATGCTTTCATAATTATCTCACAAAATGTGCTTTTTTTATTTCTGTTTCTTATACTGTTGTTCTGCTGAGGCTTTAAAAGGCAGCTTTTTTGAAAACTGTATTAGACATTTTATAGAGCGTAGCTTCCACTCCTAGGGCCTTTATTATGTCTGGACATTGAAAATATCAAACTTTTTACAACCGCCATCCTCTTTCTTGTGGTAGAGAATTCTCTTTTCACCTTTTTTTTTATTGATGTATTTCCTTTTTCAAAGAAATCTGAAAAACATTATTTTTGGAAAGAGTATCTGTTAGCATTCCAATACTATTTGTTATAAAGCTGAGATGGCTTAACACAAACTTTTTTAAGATAAGTGCTTTCCCTATAATAATAGGCCTCGATTTGCCCTTAGGTAAAAATTTCTTTCAATGCTTTCAATTTTTGACTCCCAATTTTCGTCTAAAATGCCAGCTGGGAACTTACAGCTTAACACTTTTCCTACAATCCTTCCTTTATATACACATTCTATGTTTTCATTTCTTCTGGTCATTGTTAAAATTTAGGTAGAACCACGGACCTTACATTTCTTCCCATTTAAATTAAGTCTGAGAAAAGGTTACATTGTTAAAACTTGGCTAGCACTTCCCTGAAGTCTGCGACAATTTTTTTTAGAAAAACAGTGCAGTAATGTCAACTGCGTGTTGTAAAACTGCGGTACTTCGGTAGCGGAGTCTGGAATTTTGATTCCTTCCATTTTGTTGTTTTGGCGAATGCCTAGCGCTAGAAGTTCAACTGAAATATCGAAGATATGGAGGGAGAGGAGACAGCCGGGACGCATGTCTATTTAGAGGTTGAAGTAATCAGAGTCGTCTTTTGCCCAATTTTTACCCAATTAACCAGATTTTCTCCAAATTTACAGAGTGCAGGGTTCCTAAGGTTACGCTGGTTGAAAACGTATCAAACGCCTATACATACTCAATGCATAATGCTTTCCGATTTAAATTTCAAACTTTCAATCCGAATGATATCGTCAATGCCTCTTACGGCAGTGGGAATGTTCTTGCCATTTATAAAGCCAGTTTGATTAAAGTATATACTTATATCTGGTAATAGTTGTTTTAATCTTATTCCTAAAACTTTGGAAACGATCGTATTTGTTAAACTTATAGAGCGTTAGTTTTTCAGGGTTTCTTTCGAGAGATCCTTACCTTTATGGATTAGGCCAATAAAAATTGTGCTTTGTCTTTGACATGCACGAGGTTTCCTCAGGTATTTGCAATATTTTAAGGACTGTATAAAGCTTTGTTTGTTGTCTTCCCAAAAGACTATAGGATTCCACTGGAGACCATCTGGGCCCGGGGCGGAGCTATTCTTTATGGTATTTAGGACTGCCAGAATTTCTTGCCCTGAAAGCTTGGTCTCACAATTACTTATCTATTGTTTATTTGCTCTGGTGTGATTTCTGGAATTTTCAGCTCTTTCGCAAACATATCCTAGAACTCTGGTTTGCCTGTTTGTACACATTTTCACGGTGCATACGTATTTCCTTGTGTAATATATGACTGATTAAATTGTTGATCCATTCTGTTTAATAAACCTATTAATTATATTGTATTCCTCTCTGAATTTTCCCAAATTTGAAATGAACTTTGAACCTTTTTCTCCTTCTTTTATGCATTCTGCCGTAGCGAATTAAAGAGCAGTAAAGTCAGTGTGAAGTCTATGGACGATACTGTTTTTCATTTTGCTACTGCAACATTTTACGCCTGTTCTTAACTACGCCCCTTTTGTCTTCTCAATTTCAAATAGTTCAGATTTTTTTTTGCCCTCTTATTCTTTCTTTTAGTACAGCAATGTTTGTTGGATCTCTAAACAAGGCCTGGTCAAGTAACTCTAGTCTATTCTGGAGCCGAATGTGATTGCTGTTTTATTGGTATTTAATATTTGCTGTATCGTGGTTTATTCCCACTTTCTCTGCCTTAATCAATTCCCATTTCAAATGTGGATTAAGGCTTGTATTATTTAGATCCGCGCTGATTTGATGTACCGGCTATTTGACTAATCGATGTTGCTTTTATCTTTCAATATCTTAATATTATTTCAGTTTATAGCAAGACTTTGCCTTCGCTTTTGAACCAAATGAACGGGAGCATATTACCGAAAAGAAAGTTATACATTGTGTGTAAGTAACTTTATTGAGTGAGATATCCCCCAAAATATAAGTATAATCTAATTGTAGGCCTCTCTCACTCGTCGTTTCTGTTTTGCAGTAAAAAAAGCGACTGAGATTTTGTTTAAACTTTTTTCCTTTTCTTGTTTCTCACAAGGAGCGTACACACCGATAGAAAAAAAGAACGATTTATTTGATTTTGATTCCAATATAATATGCCTATCCTTGCTCTCTAACAATTTAATTTTATATAATCTGTGTTTTTCATTAAAGAGGGAAATAAGGCTTTTGACTTTTATTCCTTCCAGATGTCTAGTGGAAGAACATGGACATTCGTTAATGGCATTATATATTATGTTGTGTATTAATATGATTTAGGATTATACATAATTAAACATTAAATTTGCTCATATTCTTTATGAATTCACGATAAGTTTAAAGGCTCAATGGGTTTCCGGGAATGCCCAACATGCTTTAAAAAAAAAAAAAAAAAAAGTTAAAGCTGGTGGTCGTGCTTTATCAACACACCGACCCAGTTATACACGATTACACAGTAGGGCCTACTGTTTCCTTTCCTTTACTGCTCGCAACATGTTCATCGTGTCATGTTAACACAATCCAAATGAATCGGATGTTGGGTTTTAGCCTTCACGCACACTTTGCTCGGGGTCTCGGATTTTGGCTAACGGAAACAATAATAATAAAATGAAGTCTCTCGATAAGTGCAATCTATTATTGTATTATTGTCATAAACAGTTGCTGTGTGTGATTAGTACTCTGTATCGCTCGCACAGATCCGGTGACTCTAAAGTGTCACTGTAAAGTGTGAACGAGGCCTACACGGCAGTCATACATAATTTCCATTGGGACAGTTTAAAATGTATGCACCGTTTTTTAAAATCAGGTTTCAAAGCGTGAAAATGCATAATACCTGACAAGATTGTGTAGTTCTACTGTTTACTTTCTTTTAATTAAACTATAGAGAATAAAAGGGTTATACATTTTAATAGCCATTTCTTGAGATCGTTCTTTTCTACATCCAATCCAAAAGTTGTCTGATCATCAATATTCTGTGAGAAACAAAGCTATTTATTCAGTGCAAGCACTTCATCTTGAGCTGTCGAGTGTGGAGGACGATCACTAAAACGAAGAGTGTTAAAATATCAGACTTTTCAGGTAAACTATTAAATTACGTTGCATTTAATTTTCTCTCCTCCAAGTAATTAAAGAGAGCAGTTTTTAGATGGCTAATATTAAAGATATCATTTAGATGAAGTTAAAAAAAAAAAAAAACGAAATGAAGGCAAGGGCAAGAATTCCGACTATGCACACATGGCAATATGCCGATTATAATGACAAAATGAAGACAATTTTAGTGAATTGTTGAAATTTAAAATCTTTACCAATAATTAATAATGAGAAATATTTCACCCCGAAATAGATATTTTTTTTAATTTTTGGAAAAAAATCACCTCAAATCACCATCTTGGATAATGGTGGCCAAGTTTTAACTGATCAAGCATTCGAGATTAGCAATGTATAAAGAAATAAAACCCAAGCGATCTCAAGAAATTGTCTCATTTTCCCGTCATGAAATAATTATACTAAAGATACGCTGATTACTAGTCTAGCTTTAGTCAAATTCCCATATGCGCACATTCGGAAATCGTGTCGAAGGGGTTGCACTACAAGAAAGTGGTTCCCTGGTATTAAAAGTGATAGGCAGGTCTACTCTTTTTCTCGCATCGATACTCCTACTTCGTTGTAATTTTCTCTCAATATGTTTTTATCTCAAGAGTTATTTCAAAGGAAAATGATGGTATAATGGTATGCATTAATTACTCCAAAAAACTATGATTATATTGGCAAGATTTCCAATTGTCCACCCGAGAAAAATAAATTTGATGAAAGCTACACTGATAACCAATCGGTCATAATACTGTATAAGCATTTAATATTGTAAAAATGACTCACAATTTCTTAAGACCACTTTTTTTTTATTTTTAACTTAATTACTGAAACAAAAATGATCAACTAAAATTAGGTAGCTATTATCCAAATGGTCCGAGGTGATCATTTTTTTTCCAAAAAAAATTGGAAAGATATGGTTGCTTTTGGAAGAAATTCTTTGTAATTATTAATAAGTGTTAGTAAACTTTTAAAATTATCAGCAGTTATCTAAAATTGCCTTCATTTCGTCATTGTCGGAATATTGCTACGAGTTCGTAACCGGGAGTCTTCCTCATTATTAAATGAGGATCATGACTTCTGCTTGCTACTTTATAGTATGTGGCATAATGTTTATAGAAGAGCTCGACCTGATGTTTCTCTAGCAGAAAGCTGACAGTTTAGCTATAGATTACCATTGCTACTGCTGTTTGTACTACACAACTGCTGCAATTTCTATGCAAAACCACTTTTACAATTTTACTACCATTTTTACTATCACCACCACAACCATTACTATTACTAATTACCACGGCCCATTCATCCACCCACCCACCTCTCGTTACTGCTGCCGCTGCTTTTTAAGTAAGCTTATATTCTTACTTATACCGCTATTCTTGCTGATACTACGTAATTTGGATCAGTTTTCCTTTCTTCTGTCAATCTAATCTGACCAGTCTTTTCAAAGTGCTCTTTTTTTTTTACGAATGTTCCAAAACCTTTCGATTGATCAAAGTTAGAAAATGTAAAGAGGTGGTGTGGACACTATAACAAGTGGATTTAAAACCTAAACTTCATTCGCACGTTCTCTCATTCATACTGTAAGTAAAATATAATTGATGTACATTTAGAAACGATTTGGATTGGAATGATCAAAATATCCTTTCTGCAAATTTTTTGTTTATCCAGAAATGTGACAAGGCCCAAAGTTTTGACCTAGAAGTCTATGACCCGTGTTTTCGAATATTGTCTGCATACTAGGACAGCTTGGATCCTCCTTTGTCGTGGATATGAAAAGAATGAACCAGTGTCAGCATATACCGCAAGTTACGTTTTTTTTATAAACATCTATTGATCTCAGACAATATTTTTGTCGGGGAGTATTTGTTTGTCACCAATTTTTTAAAGGTTTCCATTATGCCCACCAAGTGATATCCTTTTTTTTTTTAATGACAAAGCGAAGCCAGTTTAAGTCAATAGTGATGTTTTGAAGCTTACAATGCTCGAAAGCAAAGATATCTCGTAAACTATTGGAAAAATAAATGAGCGCTCAATAATTTTAAATCATAGGCTACTGGCGGCTGAGTTCTAATAGGCTACCTTCAATTCAAAGATGGCTTTTGATGCAAAAAAAAAGAAAAATGTATCCCTGTTCACATTATGCAATTGTAATACTGTGATATGACAAGTGAACAGCAGCCTAACATCCAATAATTTTCTTTTCTTGTTTGCTATCTGGAAGTCTTGTCCTTCTTTTTTTTCTTTTAATATTTGTTTCTGTCGGACATCAATGTTCATCATCTTTATGAAAACGTTTTGTGATCTTCGTTATTGTTTGTTGCTATCAGTCTGTGAGGAAGCGTACTAATTTTTCTATCATAATCAGCTTCAGTTTATCTTTTTTGAACTCACGATCTGCATTTTGCTGTCTTGATAACTTCACGTGGCAAGTTATTTATTAGTTCAAAAATTGTTGCAAGATGAAAAGTTTTATGTCATTTTTCAATAAGCTGAGAGTAAGAATAATGCATTTTTTTTATTATTCATTTTTAAAATATTTTTTTTATGATGAAACTGAACTACTCAATGAAATTATGTTCTCATTAGTAAAGATTAGTAACAGATTTTGACTGTTCATTTCAAACTTTCAAATACTTACTTACCCCGAGACCAGCTGAAATAAGTTAAGTTTCATTTTAAACATTTTAAACCCATTGAAAAATGAGACTCGCACGTCTTTCTTGAGGTTTCAGTCGGTGAAAATTGAATAGAGCCGTGACAATTCTGAGTCAAGCAATTACATTTTTGAAGAAAAAAAAAGGCTTGAATTAAAAAAAAACACCTTAAAACTCTTTTTGCTCCAAAGTTTTATTTCCGACACCCGATCCTTTACGGCTGGGCTCAAGACAATTTTATCATAAGAGAAAATAAACCAGTTAAGGCCAACTAAGTACTGCCCTTCACATATTCATTCTGTTCAGATTAATTTGCCTTTTTAACTTTTCTCTGAAGGTTCGGACTTTAAAAATATATATATAAAAGACACTTAGAAGTGTCTAATGCTTATCGAATATTCATCGAGACCGGGTCTCTTTGTTAAAAAACTATTCATAAAGTACGTAACAGGCTTTTCTAGTCGTTTTTTGAGATGTCTTTAAACAACTTCAGTATATTGGTCTAGAAGTAATTTTATACCTAGATTTTCATCTTCTCTACAAGTTTAAAGCAACACTAGTGGTATTTTTGATGATGATGATGATGATGATGATGATGGTGATAATAATAATAATAATAATAATAATAATAATAATAATAATAATAATAATAACAACAACAATAACAATAACAATAACAAGAATAATAATGAGGATGGTAGACATAATAGTAGTAGTTGTAGCAGCAGCAGTAGCAATTGTTGTGGCAGCGGCAATGATAAAAGCAGTAGCAGTCGTAGAAGTACCAGTAGAAGAAAAGTTTTTTTTTTTTTAGTGCTGCATTAATTGTAATGGTAATACAGGAGACGCAGCGTTGTGAACTTTTAGCGGATCAGTTTGATCAGTTACTACCACCCGATTACATTGTGATAAACAATATAATCTTCATGAAAACCGTAACACGCTCTAGATTTTTTTTCCTTGATTTTATCTATTAGATGATTAAAAGAGAAAAATACTTAATAGGATCGTCAGTATATGGTACAAGAACTATTAGTTACTGACGGTTAGATGCTAATTCTGGCTAATGCAATGATCCCGAAAGCTCTTTCTGCGAACCTGTCTTGTCTCTCATGTCATCCTGTTTTGGACAATATCTGATCTGATTTTTATGAAAGAATACTTTGATTCAAAATGAATTCCATTTTTTCCGGCTTTCCTTTTTTTTTACTTCATATTCAGCAGAAATCATAAATACATTTACTCTGTGGGACATTCTCTTCTTCTCAGGTGCTCTTTCTGAATGTTGACGATCAAGGCCTTAACAAGGCTATGGTTGTTACCATTCCCTAATGCCCATGAGTTAACTTTCTCTGAAAGTTATTTTCTGTCTCCCTCTGCTCGTTTCTCAACAATTTTTCCAGTCTTTCTAAATGTTCTAAATCTTTGTATCGGCAGAATTATGTATTTTAGAAATTGCAGTTGCCTCCGTCTTATGGTTGTAATAGGCACTGGTGTTAGTCAAGGCAAATGGTCTCCCCTTGAGCCCAAAAGAGGGAGAGCTAGTTAGGCCCCGACTCTATAACACTTTGTGTTCAATGCATTTGTCTTCTTCATATCAGCTCATATAAAGCGTCATCAACTATTTTTCACATTTTTTTTTCTTTTCTTTCTTCCTTTTTTGTTTTCTTTTTCTTTCTTTTCTTTTTTTTTGTTATTGTTGGTGTTGTTGTAAATTTAATTAATGATTTGCTTAAGTTTAAACACAGAGGTTTTATATTAGGAGGGTGCGCTAATTTGTATCGAAATATTCATATATTGCCACTGCTTCTTGACTAGATCTAGTAGGCTTATCTACACATTTAAATAAGTCTAGATGATAGATCATTCGTATGGTGTAGTACATGATACACTAAAATCCAATTTTTAAAAAAATCCAGCCTCATTATGGAATATACAAACTTCAAATGCGGAAAACAATCAGGACATTCTGTTAAGTAACAGATCATTTGCTGGTTAAAGCTGCACGTTTCAAATTTTATACATCCTACAGGATTTAGGAAATGTTTCTTTTTAAACTGGGTTTCACCAAAAAAAAAAAAAAATCCCGATTAGACATATATATTTTTTAAAAAGGTTGTTTTTTTATCACTAAACATTTTACAAAATAAATATAGGTTCAGAATCGTACGGTATACACTGCCCATAAACACCAACTTATTATTTATAGGTCCTCTATTATTATTTTTTTTATCATCATCATCATCATCATCATCATCATTATCATTATCATTATCATCATCATCATCATCATCATCATCTTTTTTGTTGTTGTTGCTATTGTTTTGTTGTTTTGTTTAATTCAGCAACGCATTCACGCACATTAAAATAGCCATGGCAATTCCTATTACTTTCCAAAGTGACAATAATATAAATGAATTTATAAACATATGATTTATTAGAGAAATTGCATTTATGGAACACAGATAGGAATAATTTAGATGTAATTAAAAAACAAAAGGTAAAAAATTTATTGATCATAGTAATTGTAGAAACAGCCCATTGCAGCATGTACATCTTCC
>BLXT01005348.1:1833-14550 GCA_019648995.1 Plakobranchus ocellatus
ATGATAGAATATAACGTCAGGTGTCACATTTTCATAGAACTTATTGGTGAAATATTTAACTTCAGTTGAAGATAGAAACAAAATTGTTGACTCTGATCGTTAGTTGCTTTGTCTGAGACATTGGCGATCATATTCCACCACTCAAACGTGTGCTTACCTAACCTTATAAAGTTCCTGTTGCAACCGTTATCTAATGACCATGAGTTAAGACTTTTGAAAAAAGTACTTCTCTGTCTACATCATCTGGGTTTGCCCTCAATCTAATAGGTTTGAATAAAAAAGTTTTTCTTTTTACTAAATTCAGACTTTTACCTCATCAAATTTTATTCTCCTACAAGTAGCGTACAAAGAAAAAAACAAGTAGGATGCACCCAAAAGTCTATGGAAAAACAAATCGAACTGGAGATACAGAGGAAATTCGAATAAACTGAAACATGTTTCAGGTCAAAACTAAACTAGAAATAATCGGTGCAACTTGTGTGACGGGAGCAACTGTTGTCTTATAA
Organism: Plakobranchus ocellatus; assembly: GCA_019648995.1. Classification (NCBI taxonomy): domain Eukaryota; kingdom Metazoa; phylum Mollusca; class Gastropoda; family Plakobranchidae; genus Plakobranchus; species Plakobranchus ocellatus. The sequence continues at coordinate 2,340 of BLXT01005348.1, forward strand.
GACATTCAATGAACTTAGGAGATTTTAAACCATTGCCACTAGAACCTTTCCTCCGCATCTAAGGCCCAAATCTATATTGCACAATACACGTGACATAATAAAATTATCCTTTAGTTCGCTGTTTTGCACCTTGGTCTTTGTTATGTTTTTCTTCTCATCCACGCCTCTCTCAGCCGATATTCTTCATGGTCAAAAGAGTTTTGGCTTTAAATTGTAATTGTATCTTCATAAAACCATTCTACATACTCCGGCTGACACTGTCTTGCCCTAATCTAATCTTATTCATAAAGGAAAAATGAAGAACTTGATTAATTCGAAAAAAATGAATTTGATCTTCGCCAGATCTTTGGATAAACAATACAACACTTTTATGACTTTGCAAACGTACGGGATCTATTTAAGTAATGGTGAACATTTTTGTAAAAAGAAACAACGGCAACATCCACAGCCACAACAGTAACAAAGAGGATTGATACTACGGATAAAAGGAAATGGTAATAATATTAATTTCTGCAATAAATTTATTTTAAACTACTATTAATACATTCTATATCATTCTAGGCTAGATGAGAAAACTAAATTACATATGAAGGTAAAAAATATATTTATCCATGTTTTGTTTTAATTTTGCATATATTTACAGTTGTTTCAGTCTGCAANACCCCCCCCCCCCCCCCACCCCAAATATAAAAAAAACCCCAAAAAACCAAAATCAAAACATAACTAAATTACAAGAACTACAAAAAATCCAATACCTGAAGGATAAACCATAAAATCAGCCATTTGTGAGTTCATCTTCCCTATATGCTAAAACAGTTATCTAGCGGCTAAACAACAAAGCCTTTGAACAAGGCGAAACATTGATTTTTCTGTAACATTAGAAGGATTCTTTTTTTCCACTCTGCAGCATTTTTTGGCACATCGTTTTTAAATAGTAAACGGAAAATAGGTGAAGAAATCAAGATGGCTTCTGATCAAACGCTTGTTTATGACATGTATTAGAATGTCTATAAGAGAAGAAATAATAAATCGCTGGACTCCGAATATTCGTCCTTAACGAAAAAATAATAGAAATTAAATTCAATAAACTAATCTTATGTGCTATATAATGGATAAAAGTAAACATTTAGGAGGGTTAGTTTACAAACACTGTGGAAATCCCATCAAACACACACACATGCACACGCACATACATGAAAGAAGTATCATTTACAAACCAATCTTTAAAAAACATCATTAATATGCCTTCGACTATTTGCGAAGCATAAGTTTCTACCGATGATATTAACTTCTGATAACTGAAATAAAATTTTTGTTTTGTTTTCGATGTTTAACAAAAATATGCGTATTTATTGTTTTCAATGCTTTTCCATATTAATTGAAAATATTTCAAAATTATAATAATTAGTATTTTCTGTGATTTTTTTAATATACAATTTTATTCGTCCAAAGTGAATATATAAAATAATAAATTATGTTTCTGAATTCCAAATGACTTTTAGATAGAATTACTACTGAACTGGTTAAATATTGGATCTAGAATGGGTCAAGGTCAACTTTCAAAAAAGTTGGGTCTGGATTGGATTTGTTTGGATCTAGGTTGGGTGTAAGTTGGATCTAGGTTGGGTCTTAGGTTCAATACCATGTAAATGAGGCTTAAAATCAAGCCACAATTATAATATTGTTTCGATTCAAATACAAGAGAAATAAAAATTTAATCATAATCACTGAGTTCAGCTTACAAAGTAAAATCAAATTAACTACACTTTGAAAATTATTCGAAAGCATAGATGTTGAAAAAGACAAAAAAATTACAATAACAATAGACATGGTAACTTCATACAAAAAGGTAAAAATAATATATAATTTTGGCTCATATCGTCATGGTTCTGCCAATACTGCCTAAGTCTGACTTAGGCAAAAATCGAATGATACCTTTTTTAGATATATTACTGCATAACACATCATCTGATATAAAAAAAAAAAAAATTAAAGTGCCGGGCCAATTTTTTTATAATTACGAATTTCTAATTCTGCCTAACTTAAACGCAGACTTAGGCAATCTTGGTCCTAGAACCATATCTGCCTAAGTCGTAGTTAGGCAGTCTTTCCTTTGTGCCAATATCGCCTTTGTCCATCTTAGACCATATTGGGTCAAGAAAGCACACTTTTTGGACATGGAGACAAAACTGTAACAAAGTTTCACTTTCATTCTTTTCAGTTCTTATGTTGATCTACAATGTTCTTTGTTTTGCTGGTTCATTGTTCTCACAACCACGCCAGAACATTATCACGATGGCTTGCGATGAGATCTTCCCACCCTCACAATCCAGATAACATTAATTTTCGATCTATATTTAATTTTATTTCCAACACTTCCAAAACACTGCTAAATCAATTGATATATATCTACTAGAATCTAAAAAATCTAGAAAGGTTAAATCTTGAGATTCTAGATCTAGATCTGATTAAGCTTTGATATTTTTTAAACCCTCAAAATGGAGTAGCCTGAAAGAGAAGGCAAGGCAAAATGCCCAAGATTATTAGGCATCGCAGATGCAATAAAACTTGTCTTAGAAACTGACTCAGATCCCAATATGACTCATGTGGAATCTGATCCTGACACTCAAGCCGATTTAAGTAAGAATCCATTGTTTAACATGGATTTTTTTTTGGAGGATTGGCTATTGACACTACCAACAGTCCCGTCTCTTTGCTGCCGAAAGCAGCCAAATTATGAACGAAAACGCTTCATATGAAGGGCGATCACACCGGCAGTTGCAGAGTGACAGCATGAAAAGCTGTGAAGAGAATGTTTCCGAGCGGTCGGGTAGAAGTTTTTCAACGGGACATTTCATCGATTAAACTTGTCGGTGTTTATTCCTAAAAAGATATATGTGACAACTGTGTTGGAGTCAAACATTACAATGTCACCCAGTAGGATCATGCCCTTCATGAGAGAAGTGCACAGGAGATTAAGGCAATTGACAAAAGCACCGAGGACAGTGTTTCAGTGTGGACGATCGATTAGGAAATCGTATTTATGTGTTCCAAAACAAAACCTAGTGCCATGTATTACGGCACCAAATTGCATACTTCAAATTAAAGACCAAACAAACGGAGACCTCTCAAGTTAGAATGATGTTTGCATACTTGCACCATAACCACTTTTCAACCTACCTAAGGAATTACAGTGGCATGTCCAAGTTAGTGATATGGAGTGATGATTGCGGGTATCAAAATATATCCGCAGACATTGCACATAGCGTGCTACATCTTAGTGTAGGAACAATTAATGCTCCAGTGGAGCCAAAGTGCCTCACTTTAGGTCACATTCAAATGAATTGTGGTGCTATGCACAGCCTCGTAGAGAGAAAGACCAAATGCAACATTTTCACCCCGAGAAAAGATGTTCTAGCAATGGCGATGGCCAGGGAAGCACCATTCCCATTCACAGTGTCGAGGTTTATTACAACAAGCCTAAGATATTGTCTGAAGATTTTTGTTTATCTTATCCATTCCAGCTTAAAAGAAAAAGGGGGACTCGACTGTGTCTGAACTTTACACATACAGATATGCCGTAAATAATGACAGACCACCTGAGTTGTCATACAAACTCAACTAGAGGGATGACTGATTTGCCGTACCCTGTCAAGGCTTTCATTAGACAAAACACAGTGGACTTCGCTCTTTGCTGAGAGATTGACCATCACAGACCGAAAGTTCAGGGATCTGCTAGCTATGAAGTCTGTCCTGCCAGAAACTGTCCACAATTTTTTATGACAGTTTACTCCTGAAATGAGCACAATAATAAATATATTGGTTACATTAAAATTGAATGATCTAAAAAACAATTAAAAAAAAAATTCGTGTGAACGTCTGCAATTGCATTTGGTTAAGAAAGTTGAAATGGGATAAGATGTAATATATAAGGGTTTCTTCTTCAATAACATACATTGTCATAGTAAGTTAAGAAACTTAGTGCACTGTATTTTGTATAGCAGTTTTGCAAAATGAGTCCAGTTGCACCCAAAGTTATTTTCAGTTAGAGTTTGGCAGTTTAGACCTGCTTCATTGGTTAAGAGCAATGCATACATATATTTATTAAATTTCCAGTCTACCATTCTTTTCACAACCATAACGTGATGAGTTTAGTAAAAATCATATGACATTTAGTTTGCAACTGGACTCATTTTGTGTGCTAAAAATTATTGAGTACTTTCCACGCTACGTTCACTCAATTTGTCCACCTATCAGTTCTTTTTTTTTTATTTCTTTTTCACAACGCTACACTGGTGAAATAGTGTATACAGTTGATTTACTTTAGACCGAAATTTAAATAAGTAATGGGACAAATTGCAAACATCAAATATATGAAAAGGAAAATTATGGTCTTAATTTTATTTTCAGTAAATTCTCATTCATCGCGTCCAATGCTGGTTATCTGAAACTTATATGGGATATATTCTGTTCCAATCAAAGTTGGATAAACGCACACTTTGGATTGCCTAAAATTTGAAAATATACAAACCGAATGTGTGTCCCCAAAAAATAATACTATAACTTCTAATTCTAGTCACAACGTACAAGTATGATCTTAGATCACTTACTGTAGAATCTAATTTTTTTGGTACAGAAGGATCTGATTCAACTCGGGTTATCTGAAACGTACACAGAATAAATTCTTCTCAGTCGAAGTTGGATAAACCCATAATTTGAGTTGCTCTACGCGATCAACCTAAAATTTGAAGATTTATATGAAATCTTAAATTATGGTCGAGGTCCATAAAAATGATACTTACTTCTCATTCCAGTTGTAATAGAATAAATTCTTTCTAATAAAAGTTTGATAAACGCACAATTTGGATTTCCCTACCTAATAAACATAAAATTTGAAAATATAAAATCTAAAATTATGGTCCATAAAAATAATACCAACTTCTTATTCTTTTCATTCTAGTTACAATGGAATAAAGCTTTCCTATCAAAGTTGGATAAACGCAAACTTTGGATGCTCTAAACACCATCCATGCATTTACATCAAATTAAAATATAATACAAACCACAGTGTAAACTTTAGTCATTTTGTTTTCCTTATATTTGAACCCCAGACAGTTTGAAGAACTAAAAATAAATAACATAATAGTTTTTAGTTTTGTGCAACATCTCCATCTAACTTCCGAATAAAAGAATACCGGAGAAGATAAAGTTAATGAGATTTACAAAAAAAAAGGTGAACTTTAACAGAAACCTGTCCATTGCCTTAGCTAACTTTGGCCACGAGACCTCTTCTTTTCTCTCCGTGCAAGGAAGTGAGGGAGAAACAGCAGCGTTGTCCTGTAAGGGTGCGACGGCAGCTTTGGACTGTGAGTGATGAGAGGAGACTCTGTTGCCACGATGACCATTCAGACCTTCCTCCAAATCCTCTTGTTTGGGGGTGGCTCTGTTAGAGGTCTCTTCCTCCTCTTCTCCCTCAAAGATGTTAATGCAGCATATACATTGTAACTTGTGGAGGAAAAATCGAGATTTCCACCCCAGACTACGCTTGCTCGTCTTGTGATGGATGTGCACGACAATTACAGAAAGCACAACACAAAAGGAGGTTACACTTAGTAACATCGAGATATACATCGCCAGGTAGGATACTTGTAGAGATGACCGTGGCATAATGTCAGCAGTGATGGTCAGGTACACAGTGTATGCGAGCAGAAGTGTGATGCTCATTGCGATCTTTTCTCCGGCGGGAGCGGGCAATAAGAACAAAAAGGAGGTCAAGGTCGACAGAAGATAGACAGGACTAAAAATGCTCCATGCGTAAAGATTTCCGAGCCTCTTTAGTGTGATCTTAAACTGTAAACGTGTTAAACCGTTTTCGTTCGGAAGGTTCTCCAGCTCGGTAGAAACCAACTCCCAATTTCCACTGACACTATAACGGGTCAAATTAAGTCCATTGCTTTCCGCCTCATGGTTAATGACGATATCGTCTTTTGTTGACATCCACGTACTGACAATGATATTGCAAACTTGTGTGTCGAAAGGAAAATAAGTCATATCGATATCGCAGCCGGTCTTGATAAATTGACTGTGTTTCCATGTAACCAGTCCAGAATTATCGACCATCACAACACTTTCATCATAGCCCAGCTGCCTCTGACCCTCCAAAGAGTTTTCGATAACCACATCAGGGAGCCAAACTTTCTTCTGTGGATAAAAGAAGTAAGTTACGTTGCCGTAGTTTGCTTCATCCCAAGACAGATGATCATCTAACCAATCAGCTTCTACCATGATCGATGACTCCAGGACTTGTGATTTCTCATCCAGGTTTTGTATGGACAGCAGGTATGTGGCGATGTTAACATGCGTGGCTTTTCCTACCGGAGTGGGTCTGACCTCTGGCTTGTAGGATGCGAACAGGTCATCCACCAACTGGTACAACTGTGCTTGAGTGACCACCGGTACCAGGGACACATCGAGAACCCCCCAGACCAGAACAGTCATAAACACAAACTGGCGACATCTTAGAATTAGCATAGCTGAAGTTCACGGGCGAATCGATTAAAAAAAAAATCCTTTTTTCGTTTGATTATTCGAAATAATATGAGTCGTAATCTCACTTCTGTGTTACAATTTTGAAACTTGAAGTTTCCAAAACTATGATAAAGAATAATAGTTTTTTGTTTCAGAAATAATGAATTCCTTCCTATCAATAAGAAAATTAAATGGTGAGATGGACACTACCTTTTGCAAAACTGCAGATAAATTTACTGTCTCTATTCTTTTCACTAGATCTTCTCAAAGAACAGCGTTGTCTTTAAATGACCTATCTCCACTGGTTCATAATGTCTTAAAACTTGCCTATATAGATCTGCTTTTATAATTTAAATTGAGCAAAATAAATGTGAACATTGGTGAACTGCCAACTCTAACTAGTCTAGATCAATTCGAAATCTGTGTTTAAATTCCAACTCTTCGCGGATGATTGATTTTCGCAAAAAAAACAACAACAACAAATCTGGTCCTAGATTTGTGCATAATTATTAGGTTTTGTATTATCCTTTGATTTGGCTATTTGCAGCAGGGAAACGGGCCAATAGCCTCAAAAGCGGGAAGATAATTGTGTGTCAACTATGTTTATCGATCTATGCCATGTCATTGCACTCCTCTTGGACGAACATTTGATCCACATTTAATGTTTTCAGAGACAAATGTTCGTACTTAACTCAGTTGGTTCTCTCATCTAGTTTTGGGTTATTGCTACCTGCTGAGGCGCCATGAATGCTTTGAAACTCGCTTCTTAAAGGCACAGATTTCATATCAACAACTTAAGTGAGAATGATCCGCGTGGTTAAAATACCCAGGCGCAAACTCGGCTTGAGTTGAGCTTTTTGCAAGCAGATCTATTGTTCTTTAAAAATGGTCTTATGGATGTCGAGGTTTGAGAAACTATATTCAATATTTGCTTGTCTAAACTTGCTTTCACATTTTTTTTTGTCGTCACACTTTAAGCCCTGTTTTGTAACCGACCCCCTAATCTATCATATTTCGAACCAAGTATTTTATAAATTTAATGTCCAATCCGTTTAAGGAATGTACTTAGAAATTTAACTTCGGTCCACTCTAGGGCTCCTTTAAAACGTAGTTTGATTTTCAGCCCGTTCCAAGACTGCCCCTTAAGCGTAATTTAATGTCCATTCCGTTCCAGGACTGCCCTTGTAAAATTCAATAACGGGAGGAGTTCTTAATACAAGATTTCCATTCATTAAATTCTCATTTCTGTTTTCAAAACTCATAGTTCAAGAAAATTTCTGTTAGTTAACGAAAATACATATCGTTAACGCCTAAACACTTAGATTTACAATCCATTAATATTTCAAGCATTTTAACACTCATATATATATATATATATATATATATATATATATATATATATATATATATATTTATAATTAATATAACGTTTCAACATTTAATGTTATTAATATTTAATGATTTTGACCATTTAATTTTCCAATCACTCCGACACAAATCCAATATCAACAAATATCTGCTAAACAAAATACACTATCGTTTAATTAAATTTATGGTTAGATAGGGCTGCTGCATAGGCAATGCATTCGTTCATAGGCAATATTTTACATACCCCATAACTATCTGTCTATGCTCCATTTATTTGGAGTCCTTTCTGCAAAGGCGTTTGGACTGCAACTGAAGCTAAAAAGCTATCTAAGTTCGTCTAGCAATCATCAACTGAGTGCTACCCATCGGTGAACTTTGAGAATCACTGTCAATTTGCTCGTGTTCCTCTCAGCTCTACCCTTACCTATCTAACAAAATTAAAATAAAAGTTATGAATAAAAACAACTCAGCGAATCTTCACGGCAAATGTCTTTTATTTCGTTTTTGTTCTTTCATTTCAAACCTTTGATCTGAGTATGAAATGATTTAACTCCTAATGATACTCTAACAAATGGCCAAGGAGATCGTGGATCATGACAATGATGATGATGATGATGATGATGATGATGATGATGATGATGATGATGATGATGATGATGAGGATAATTGTCACGAACAGGGTGGCAATCCTCACGAAATGGCATAAGACGTCCCGAAAAAGAATTAAATCACAAGGCTTGGGATTTTGATACCCGCCAGATTATATTTTATTTCTGTGATGGTTTCGAAACCCGGGATGTCGCGCAATATATTGAAATGGCAATAGCAAAAAAATGGACTTTTCTGATCCAATTCGTTAATACACACAAAGCATACACATCACTTTTTATATATTACTTTGATTTTAATGAAGTTAAAATTTTAAAATACTGATCTACCTAAGACAATGGAGAAATTAAAACCTTTCGCTTCGAGCTTCTTCTCGATCAGCGTTCAGTTTTCAACTGAATAAAATATTTTCACTGGATTAAACCTATCCCTTTGTAAACTTTGCTCACATTCGAGCTCACTATTTTCTTAAGATCTAACCCCAGGTCAATGATTTTCCTTGAAACTTAATTGTTTTTTTCTTTACAAGAAAATACATGAGCCCCATTCGTGATAGAGTGCTATTCAATTTAAATCTTTATACTGAGGCTAAACTGATCTGGAATACTGATAGTGACATGCATCCTTCCCCCTTTTAAAAGCTTCGAGCCAGTTGATCAACACCTTCCCACAAGTTTTACCAAAACACAATATCATTAAAAATGTGGGCAACACAGAAATTATTACAGAGGTCATTGCATAACGTTTTAAGCGAATGGATAATATTGATATATCACACGAATTAATGAAATATTAATATCTTTACGTTATCAAATGGGATTCCAAATGTACCAAATTCAATATAATCAAACATCAGCAATATGATTAAACATAACACAATCATATGCACAATAATATTTATACATATTTTGTAAGGTCAAGAAAACACATGAGAATTTTATAGTGCAACAGGATACTTCATTCTTGTGAGTGCGTCGCTAACGATGTTATTTATCCTTTAATATAATTTTATTGGATATTGAATTTAAATTGTTGCAAGGAAAGTGCCCAACTACAGAGTCTAGCATTTTTATTTTCCTTCTCTTTAGGGAAAGATAATGGGGCGTGGTCTGTTTGGATGTCAAAAAAGTTTCATTAAGAAATATTTTGTTAAGAGCTCTCTCAATAATAGCGTAGTTTACTTCGCGATCCAACAGCTTCCTAGACGCATAGTAACACGGTAAGTAAACACCTTCGTGCTCCTGGAGAAGTATCCCACTAATTGCAAAATTTGACGCGTCTGTTTGTACGAAAAAGGGTTGGATAAATTTGGATCGGTTCAGACGTTAATAATTGCTTGAGTTTATTTAAGCTCTTTTCACACTTTTCTGAGCACATAATTTTGTTTTGACCGTTTTTTTTTTTTAAGTCAGAGACGTAAGAGGGTGATGAACTATCTCACTGAAGTTGGGAACAAATCTTCTGTAATAATTCAATAGGCCCTGTATCTTTTTAACTTGTTTTTAGTGGTATATGTTCTTATATCCAAGATTTTCTGTGTTTTGGCATTATCTGGCTTGATCTCGCCGCCTGAAACTATGTGACCTAACAATTCAAAGGACGTATTTCCGACAGTTGTTTAAGATGGTTTGATTGTGAATTTTGCTCTTTGCAGCGTCCCGCGTGTTTTTTTTTTCTACGTTTACCAAAGTTCTTCCCATGATGTGCTGAAAACTAAAACATCGTCAAAATATGAAACTACAAGTGATAGTGCTCCTAATGTTGCTTTCATAGCTTCCTGGAGCGTGCACACGGCTGTAGACAATCCGAGCGGCATGTAGTTGAATTCCATCAGACCCGTGCTGGTTTGAAAAGCAGTGTATTTCTTGATGATTTCGCGCATAGGAATCTGCCAGTAGGCTTTTGTCAGGTCAAACTTCGTGAAATATTTAGCGCCTTCTAGTTGTGCTACGTTTATCTAGAGTGCTTACAGGCTCTGCGTCGAACATAGTAATACAATTTAGTTCCCTCAAGTCTAGACAAAGACAAATCGTCTTGTCCTTCCTCATCACCACTGTTATTGGAGAAGCATATAATGAGTTGGATGGTCTTATTATTCCTGACGCGAGCCTGCTGTCTACTTCCTTTTCGACTGCTCCTTTTGCCTGCATTGGAATAGAATATTGTTTGACTACGAAAGGCTTGTGGTCTGATAGCCGAATCTGCTGCTCTATATAATTGGTTTGTCCCTGGTAAGTCATTCAGTGCACCGGAGATTTTGGCTAGTAAGTCTTTAGCTTGCCTTTGCTGTGTATGACTTAGCTCATTGTTGATTGTAACATCTGTGTAAAATTCTTTCTGCTCAATTCGATAGGACTTTAAGGCTGGATCATCTTCGCCCATACAGTCCTCATCTACAAAATCTTGGCACGCTTGTTGTAATATTCCGTATGTGGTGCAGGTGATGTTCGCGGTGTATACCTCTTCAACAAGTTTGCATGGTACGTTCGGAGGTTACTGCCAATTTTACAGACGTAGTTGTTGCTCGTGACAATCTGAATATGGTATTGGCATTGGTAATGGATATATAGATTGTTACCATTCTTAGGTAGTAGTATGAATACCTGGTATCCTTTTCTAGTTCTCGAAACTTGGTTGGCATGTTTTTACTTTCTCTATTCTTCTTCAGGCTCTGTTCCGCATTTTTCGATGCTATTTCGTATGCAGTTCTGATATCTTGCTGCAGTTCTCGCGCGTAATCCTTGACAAATAAATACTTCTCTGATCTGTTTTCCGCTCCTGAGATACATCCTGCTAGTACATCTGTTGACCCTCGGACTTCTCTACCAAACATCAACTTAAAGGGCGCATATCCAGTTGACGTATTCGGCACCTCTCTATATGCAAACAAAACTGCTGGAAGCAGCTTATCCCAATCGTCAGGCTTCTCCTCCACCAGTTTGTTCAACATCCTCTTCAGTGACCCATTGAGTCGTTCTACCATTCCATTCGATAGCGGATAGTATGTAGTATGGAGTTGAAGTCATTCTCTCCAATCTCATCATAGTCATGGCTTCTTGCTTGGCGTTAGACACGAACTGCTTACCTTTTTCGGATAATACTTGCTTTGGTATACCTATTCTGCAGAAAATACCTAACAGGGCTTCTGCAACTTCTCTGGTCCTAATATATTTTTAAGTGTGACTGCCTCTGACATAATTACTGATATATGATATCATCTTTAGCCATGAAAACTTGCTGCCAACTCTCTTCTTTGTCGCTGATACTCCCATATGGCCAGCGGTAGGAACATCGTGGCAGATTTTCAATAGTTTCCTTGAACTTAGTAGGGACGACTATCTGTGTGTCATCATTTTTATTTGGGGCTCGTCAGTAGATTAAGCCATTTCTGAAGAAATACATGTCGCCTTTCTTTGCCAGCTTCTTCACACCATTCAACGTGTCATCAATCTATGGCTTGTTTGAATTTCTCGTGAGTTATGTGCTCGAATATCTCGATGGTCTAGGTTTGCTTCTGCTGCCATGCCGTACTGATGGTTAATCCCTACGTCTGTCCTGTTGCCTCTGCTAGTATCTCCCAAACTCTGCCATGACTTCATAATGGGCTTTTTGTATTGTATGGTGGTTTTGTTTGCTCTACTATAACTTTCATCATCATTTCTGTCCTGAACGTCGTCATCTTTTTTTTTTTTTTCTTTGGGGAGGG
>BLXT01005351.1:9522-25398 GCA_019648995.1 Plakobranchus ocellatus
GGGGGGGGGGGGGGGGGTTGAGATTGTCGGAACAAAGATAGGAAGAGAGTGATTAGAGGGAGATGATTGGTGAAAAAGTCTAAAGGGAAGATACATTAATGACTGTTTTCTGTATACAATTTCAGTGTCATAAACTGCATACCTGTGTGTTAAACAGTTTCACACAGTCATTTTTTAAATCAGCCAGCAGGAGCCTCCCGCCTGAAAGCATCTGGACATCCACAATCCCAAGCTCTGAAAACATCCACCTAAAGATTGAATACCATCTGTGTTATTCACTTGTTTCTGAGTTATAAAGAGATAAGTGTTAAATAACAAGACGTAGTTATAGAAATTGAGACTTTGCAATCAGTTGAGCCCGTTGTTTGTATGGAAGCAGTTAAGAAGAAGTTGTTAACGTCCTGTCTTTATTTGAACTATCTACAAAGGATTTCTAAAGGAATTGTTAACAAAGAAAGCTTTTGTCATAAGTCAAGCCGCCAAAGTTTACATTATTTTATAAACTAAAACCGTAAAAAGTTTGGTTTTTGATAGAGTTGAACAAAAAAGCAAAATCTTTGTCTTCACTCCTTTGCTTTTTTCCACAGACTTGTACGATTGAAGAGGCAAGAAAGAGCGGATACAACAAAGTATAATATTAATGTTGAAAATTATAATTATAATTAAAATATTTTTAGAGCAAAGGTAACCCTAACAGTAACATTTGAAAGCAAAGAGGCAAATTCAGTGATTATGATACATTGTGGTCAGGTTTATATATTTTAACTTCTGCTCTTGTCAAGTTTTTCTTCTTTGCTCAAATAAATCATCAAAGATAACATTATTGTCTAAATTTGTTCTGAATAAAAAAAAAATTTGGTTCATGTTAAGAGTCAGTTACAAACTTATCTATGTCAAGTGAGAATCTATTGAAGAAATGGAAAAAAGCTCATTTCTAACATTTTACTAGATTTTAATGAATAAAAAAAACAATCTGAAAAAACTGACCCTCTCCCTTACCCGCCATAGTTTTCTCTCCTCAATCCCTTAAGAAACCTTGATGGTGCTGACTCACTCGAAGTGACTGCTGCTGCTTCTGCTGCTGCTGCTGCTGCTGCTGCTACCTGTGTCATTAGAATATATAAAACTGAATAGTAACTTAACATACAATAAAAAAAACATGTAAAGGTGCTAAAGATCCATCACACGAATTAATATTTTGTATTACATGATGTACGTAACAAGAAACAACAATGATGAGCTGAAATGCTGAGATGAGAAGAAATATAAATGTTTAAAAAAACAAATAGAGACAAACCCACATAAATTTCACTCGGTTAAAACATCTCAAATAAAGGGCTTTGAACAATATTATTACAGAGAAAACGGATATCACTATGCTAGAGAACTATGTTGAGAGTCTATATTAGTAGTTTTGGTGGTATTGCATGATATCTTTTTCAGAGATGTGGAGATAAGAACCAAAATAAAGGTAACTGTCAACATGAAAAGTTCACGTACTCACAAGCTATTAGGCTGAACATTAATTCGATTAAAAAACCAATACAACTTATTTTGATGAACAGTATAGGTAGGCTATGTGAGAATTTGACCATTATTGGGAAGATCATGTATAAATGGGAAGTAACTGTTATGAGGCAATATTAAAATATCTCTTAAAAACGAGCAGGGACATTTTTTTTCATGTTTCACAAGCGTAGTATTTACCATTGTATTTTACTGAGTGCAGTTATGAAAATATCACCCCAGGCTAATTTTATCAGGTATAATATAACCAACCTACTCTCACATATTTAGGTTATTTTTGCTATGATTTTGGCATGTTCAAACGTTATTATTATAATTCGGACATTATACTGATCGATGTTATGCAGTGCTTTTCTAGTGCACCATTGATACCATTTTAATTCTCTCTATCTCTCTCTTTCTCTTTTTTCAAAAAGCATCCATGGCCATAGGTCGAGTTACTGTGATAAGACTGAAAACAACTGAACATTAAAAAGAAACAAACAAGAAAACTTTTGCTATAAATTTTGTTCTTGTGTGTACATCTTTTAATATTGTTTGGTATCAAGAGCTATTGTATGAAATCGCAATACTTCATCAGTATTGTGAAATTATGAACTGTTACAGCATCAAACCTCATTTCTTTGTTTCAATGAAATTTGCAACTTTCACGACCCTGAATGTTCTCATTATTTTCTTTCAAAATCTCTGTCAGCTGAGAAAGAAAATATATGTGTGAAATGTGTTGCAAAGACAGAGACATTTGTCATAATGGCTGTTATAAGGCATTTACAAAATGTATGAGGCATATCAATCAATTGGAGTGCAAGTAATGTGCACTTGTAAAATTGTATATTCTCATACATGAATTTTGTCTACTTTAGGATAGAAATCCTTTGATTGTAAAACTCTGAAATTTTCTGGATTCGTCACTGGTTGCATTGCTGACAATCTGAGACAGCCAAAATCTTATTCTGTCTGAACTTAAATCATAAATATTTTATAACAGAATACAGAAACTGGCTATTTTTTTCTGTACAACTGTTGAGGTTCTGCAATCCATCTCATTCATTTTCATATGAACCAAGCATAAAGTACCGCAAAACAATAAAGGAGACATAATGAAGCATCGATTGAGACAAAAGGTGCACAAACAAAAATAATATGGCTTACATTTGGTATGAATAGCCTGTAAATCTAGATCCTTATTATGGATTTATGACTAAGTTCCTGTACTCAAAGTACAGTCAGAATGCGAGTCAAGAATAGAAAATAATCTTCTAAAAACTATCTTTTGTATGTTTGTTTACAGGAAGGAAACATTTTAATAAAGTTAAGTTTGGGTTAGATCCCAATACGAATTGACAAAATATGGATATACAAGTAGATTTATCGCGCTGGATACCAAGGCTTCACCTGTAGATTTTGCTTGCTAGACCAAGGGTTTTTTTTTTCCCTTAAAAAAAGCACAGGCCTGAGTTAATTGACTTTCACAGCTGGAAGGAATTTTTTGTTCAATGCAGGAATAGAATGATGAGTAGAAATCTGTAATTAAGGAATATCAACAGTCCATACCATAGAACTATACAATACTGAGCTTAAAATATTCCATGTTTAAATGAGAAGTGCTGTAATGGTTTTTCTCATGCTCATAAAATAAAACATTTACACTTGACTATTTCAAGCAAACCCTGTGCATAAAAAGCCTCTAGAATATTTGCAAGCTGGTGCAATAAGGCAAGCTAGATTACATGAGGAAAGGCAGAGATCTGATAGCAATAGATTGTGTATTACTGCATGAGTTTGACTGGGTTGTCTGTCTCTATTTAAAAATACAAATTAAATGAGAGATGCTTTGCTTAAAAAAAACAAACAAAAAAAGCTGAGATTCTCTTATCTTCTAAATTTACATACACTGATAGAAATGTTACACTTTTACGTCTTTGATACCGTCTTCCAGACTTGCAAACCCTTGCAGTCGTTTTTGCCCATGAGACGGCCAGAAAAGACCTACTTTGCTTATTATCACCCAAAATTGAATTTGGTTAGGCCTGACCGATCTTACAGGCACAGGCTGGCAGAAGGAAGGATTGCCTTTCCTTTGACAGAGAGGTTTTGCACTTTTGCACTTTAGCTCCTTACTCTGCCCTGCTACCCATAAATAAGGATGTCTAAAAAGAGGCCAACATATATCGGGACCCTCATTCTGTAGCCTCCGTCTGCTTGAAATCTTCCAGCACGTCACTAGGATTATTTCTGTTCACAGAAGATTAAGGAATGTGTTTGAATAATACTTGGACTTCAAGAAGTTCTATGCCCATCTGGGATCTTTGGTCGGTTTTAATTTTCCCGACATGTGAAGACTCTGTCACAAATTGCTGAGGAGTGAGGTTGAGAAAAAAAAGGCAGGCAAACATTTTGCTGTGCTTGTCCTGTTTGGCCAGCTTCTTCCATCCTCTCGGCCACAGGCAAATTCCGCTACAGGATAGTTTGCTGATGTCAAGTAAGTTGGTTTTCGACTTCATCAGCTGTGGACTCCACGAACAAGAATTGGGTACTTGACAACTATAAAGTGAATCCAGCTTCTTCCCTGAGATGGACTTTTGCTGAATGAAAGCATAAGCTTCTACACAGCTGGCAATCTCTTTGCGGTCTTTCGAGTTGAAGGATAACTTGCAATCAACATCTTAGACAAGATTTTTGGCCTCAGCCCAAGGCCTTAAAAACTGACAAAGAACTTCCCGCATTAATCACAATGCAGATGGATCTGCTGAGATTCTGTTTGGTTTTTAGTGAGGAATGGCTCAAACATCTTCACAGAAAAGTAGAGGAAGAAGCTGCAAAGACGCGCAGTATAAGAGCAAAGTGTCTCATAAATGTGTGTAGCCTTCGAGTGAGCTGCTGTTCCTACTTTTTTGTCTTTGTCTTTGCTTTCTCCTAGGAGAAAATACGAAGCGAAAGCCAGTCATCACATAATCGATTGAAACATCTACCAATACTGAGCCAGCGTGTTGACACATTCTTGAGAACTGAACATTGCTTATTTCCAAAGTACTTTTCATGTTTCCCCAAGTTGCGCTGTCTGACACTTCTTTCTTGAGATAATAAATGTGATTGGAAGATCTGCAAGACAATAGGGCAGCTTGTCCACAGCTGTTTCAATGCCCAAGTGAGCTAGATGGAGAGTACATCTGGAAAGCACACAGTTGGGATTTTTTACCTTTATGAAAAAAAAACTCCTTGGTGGGTGCCAGACATGACACTGGCGTTATTAAATCCGGGAACTGAAGTAAAACAAAGCCCTTCACTAGCCTAGCCAAAGGAAAGCGCTGGCCAGTGACGTAGTAGTCATACTTTCAGTATAAAACACCAATCACTCCTTTTCTTGAACAAAAAAACCGCCGATCCAGCCGAGTTGTTACCGCGGGAAAAATAGCAAACCCGGTTATGTGGTAAGAAAGGCCATGCTCGGCAAATCATGGCCTCCATTGGTTTAGCTTATTACATTTGAGGAAATTGCGTTTCAAAATATTTTGCAGCTTTATTTTTTCAAGTTATGCGTACTCAGATATGAAGTTGCGTACAGGTTGCCAAGTCTGCTGTCTTCTGTCTTGGCCGCTAGAATTTCTACTTTACACATCTAACGTTTATCTCGCTCCATCTCTCTAACTCTCTTTTTTTCTCACACCCTCTTTATCTCTCACACCCCTTTGCCCCATGTATAGCAAAGATATAAATTATGTTAACCTCACCTCACGGGAGCTTTTCCCTGCACGAGAATCTCTGATGTAAAAGACTGAAATATCTGCATACTTTGTGCCTATTTTCTAAAAAAAAAAAAAAGTACATGTATAGCAAAGACAAATTCAGAATTTTATTAACCTCACCCTTCCTGACGCAAACCTTCCTTTAAAAAAAACAAAAAAAAACAAAAAAATTTTCGGAACAAAAACAACAGAAAAAGCTAAAGATATTTTATATTTGAGCGTAAAAGTATTAAAGTATTAAGTCGTGCTTTTTTGCCATATCCTTAACATCCTTTATTAAACAAGTTCAGGTCAGGCACCTAATATGAATACCGTCTGTTGCCTTTAACTGAGAAGAAGGCTTTAGACATAATTGTAAATAACACGCCAAACACATATTAATTTCAGTTATCTAAAAATTAATTTTTAGTTTTTTTTAATTGCCAGAGTCTGAGATAACAGATATAGATTTAAAATGATTATAAATTAAAAGAGTATGACCAAACCAATCTCGAATTTCTCTATGGTTGACTGAATTTCAAAGACACATATCATAGCAACTAAAATCATATTACACAAGCAGGCCTATATTAGAAAGCCTCTCTCCGTTCAAAGCCTGTATTTGATTGCATGTATTATTATTAAGTACAATATCCCGAAAACTTGTGATGAAAAATTCAATTTATATCCAATGCACACCACCTTTAATGTCCACACACACACATACAGACGGAAAACATTGACATTCCTAGGCCTGCAGTAGAGTAGAGCACAAAAAGAAACAACAGTGCCATTCAAACCAAAAAGAGACTTACCAAAGATCTCAGCCAGCCCAGTCGAAGCTTCTC
This sequence comes from Plakobranchus ocellatus, assembly GCA_019648995.1. Classification (NCBI taxonomy): domain Eukaryota; kingdom Metazoa; phylum Mollusca; class Gastropoda; family Plakobranchidae; genus Plakobranchus; species Plakobranchus ocellatus. The sequence continues at coordinate 15,623 of BLXT01005351.1, forward strand.
GTCAAGGATGTCTGATGAGAAATAAGTGAACATGTATTAGAGGCGGAGAAAATACTGGGAATAGAGCTGGTCTCAGTTATTGTCATTAATTTTGTAAGCCCCAACAGAAGCCTGCTACATAAAGCCATAGCTTTTCATGACCATGATTTATCTCTTATAGAATCCTCGGCATGTGGAGAGGTCACAGCATGTAACATATGCCTGTTGCGAGATCTGTAGATGTTTGAGTCACATCTAGATGTGACAAAGAATTGCTTTGCTCTCGTGCACTGTCCCTGCCGGTCATCACCCATTTTAGGGGCATCATAGATATTAGTGACATGTTCTGCCTACACACAAGCTTAGCGTGTCACTCAGAGATAAAGCTCTTTTTGAAACAAGCCTGGTGAAAAATATCTCTTGCTGTGATCCACATTGAGCCACACTAGGCTAGACTTGGAAAACAGTCTGGTGAAAAATCTCTCTTGCTGTGATCCACATTGAGCCGCACTAGGCTAGACTTGGAAAACAGTCTGGTGAAAAATCTCTCTTGCTGTGATCCACATTGAGCCACACTAGGCTAGACTTGGAAAACAGTCTGGTGAAAAATCTCTCTTGCTGTGATCCACATTGAGCCACACGGCTAGACTTGGAAAACAGACTGGTGAAAAATCGCTCTTGCTGTGATCCACATTGAGCCACACGGCTAGACTTGGAAAACAGACTGGTGAAAAATCTCTCTTGCTGTGATCCATACTGAGCCACATTAGGCTATACTTGGAAACAGTCTGGTGAAAAATCCCTCTTGCTGTGATCCACATTGAGCCACACTAGGCTAGACTTAGAAACATGTTTTAGTAGGCAAGGCCCGCATTATCAAAATTGGAATTAGTCGGCTTTGATAAGCAGCCATAGGGCTGGCCTGAAAATGTTCACGTATGACCAGCCATTTCGGAGAAACTTTAGAATTGGTTAGGAATCAACACCACCGAATAAACCTGCACAATTAGAGTGCCCAGTAAAAATGCATCACTTTTGATTTTCTATTAGTGTGAAGTTTTTACACAGATCTAACAAAAACATAAATCCAAACAGATTTAACCACACAATGGCTCGGCAACTGAAACTGTTCAAGGTAGAAAAAAACAACTAAAATTAACGTGTACAGAAAGCCAATATCTTTGGTCTTGATTGCATCTATAGGTTATACGGTATACCAGTCCACCTAAGGATGGTCGTTCATCTAGCATAATATTGATGTGACATTACATGACAAAGCAGCAGCAGAAGTAAGGGCACATGGAAAATATAAGTGTTTCTTATTAGGTTTTCAGGTTATGTGGGAATTATTGGACGTTTGTAAAGGTTGCACAAAACACTCTCAAAAAGACAAAATATGAAGGAAAAAAATCAGAACTCCTTTGCAATCACACACATCGTCTTGACAATCATGTTATGAAACAGTTCAATTAATGAGTGTCAAGTCAAATAATGAACCAGACGGCCTTGTATGAACTTTGCAGGGATGAAAACTGCATGGAGCTAAGTTAGATTCGTGAGGAAATGTAAGCCTTAAAACTTCATTTAAAAGTACTGGGAAGAAAAATTCTAAAATTTACTTATGGAAACGAGCTCACCTCAAACTAGGCAACTCTTCTTTAAAGAATTTTTTGACCATAAAGTTTTCTTTGAGTAAAACAGCCCCATAAATCCGCAGCACTAAATTTTTGGCAAAGCTATTTATTTGGGTCTAAAAAATTTTCACCTGTACATGATTTTTTCAACTTTGCAAACAATCATTTAGTCAATTATTTTCATTGCTCTATCCTGATAAATTGCAGCTATTCCATTCTACCTATGTCACATGTCTGATCATAACGCTATAGTAGTGCTCTGCTCAGAAGTGTTTTCAGATTATGCTGCCCAATCAATCTATGCAGAAGAAAAAAAAAATTCAATCAAAATTATTTATTTTTTATCATGTCTTATTTGGTTTGAACTGGCTTTACCCACCTGCTTCAACATAAAAAATACCAGGACCACACTGGTTGAGTGATATTCCATCCTCAAAGCTCAAAATGTGCGGACCTGCCCCAGGCCACACTCCTTCAGATTTTATTCTCACTTTTTTGTGGCTTACAGCACACACAACTGGGGCGCCACTGCTCCCTCTGCAGGTTTCCGCAGTGTAGGTGTACATGAACTCAGTTAAAAAGGATTCATCTAGTTCGACAGGTGCCACACTGGATATCTCTCCAACTGTCACTTTTTTCGGCTGACCATGAGGGTGGGATATTACCACACACAGTTTAGAAATAATCGGTGAAGGAATGGCCCACTCCTCACGATCATATTTCTGAATTAGTCCGATCAATGTATTCACAAGATCTTTATGATGTGTGGCACATAGCAACAAGCAGAAGTCATCACTTTGATTATTATCCTCTACATCATAGCCATACAAAGTTTTTACTTCATTATCCTCAACTGATTTGTCGGTGTCATAGAACAGGTCCACTTCGGTTTTGTTTGCTTCTTTTCCATCATACACTACATGGCAAGCTGTTAGCACATAACATATCCACCAAAAATGATGTGGCTGCCCACAACGGTCTTGGCAAGGACACGGACCCTCTCCTGGCAATACTTTATACACCCATCCAGACCCATTAGTACGGATGTCCTTGCCTTTCATAGAGGCAAAAGGATAACCATCTGGGCGGTCAGCACTGATATGATTAACCTTCAGTCGCACTGTCAGCTTCGCCATGAGGAGGATGAATTCCAGTAAACGTCTTTTACCGAAAGAGCCTGGTAGGTGATCTTCAGAAAACATTCGGACAGGAATAAAGTTAGCATGGCTGTTTTGAGTCTTCTCACATTTTTCCCAAGCCTCTGTGCTTTCCTCAACCTCTGGCCCATCTCCGAAGACCTCACATTCGTGTAGACCTGCTCAGAAGGATTCATATTGTTTTATTCAAAATCAAATGTACATGTAACATAATGTCAAAAGTATCAGTTTGTAGAGTTGGGAAGAGAATATAACATTCATTTTGACATCAACAAAAGTTCAGCAATAATAAAAAAAACGAAGCATTGATGTTACAATAACTTTTATATGATGGCTGTGACTATGATGAAATGATGATAATCATAATGACGACGATGATGAGGATGATGCTGAAGATGAAATCATGATGATTTTTACGACAGAGATCTACTGCTAGACCCCCTGCCGCAACCCAGCACTATAAGGATAGCGAGAACTCAAGGCAATAAGTAAGCAGCATAGATTATTATTATTATAAAAAATAACTAACATTACTGGTAATAGTGATGAAATCGATATTGAAAATAAAAACAATACCGTATGAGAACAACAATTGTACTAGTTAATATAATATAAGTATATGATTCAACCATGGTGAAACTACATCACAATGAAGTCATATTTGAACTAACAAACATAATTCCGATTGGCGCAAACTCTCTCAAACTTAACAAACTGGCTATAATCAATGTTCTGTCATTAAGATCAATGCGAGCACAACATTGTCCCTTTAAAGATGATGGAAATAAAACCAATCTCGAGTGATGGAGGCCTCTGTAGAATATATGCATCAGTGGAGTTGCCAGGATCGATTTTGACTTCTGGATAAACAGAATAGGCAGCAACAGTAGATGCAACCATTCCACTGCTAGTGCCACATAAAACTCAAAAACTAGGAATGGTCTCTCAAGATTAGCCTCCATCAGTACCAATTAGCTGGATTTTTTTTTCGTCTGTATTTGTAGTCTCTTTTTTCATTAGCCTCTTTCTGCACCAATCCATCGGAGGTTCTTTCCACCTTCTTTTCCTCTGGATTGAATAACTCACTAAAAAGGCAAATAGGGTAGCAGCTGATCAAACAAACTCAGAGTAGCAAAAGAGGCAGATCTAACTGGAAAAGAGCGCTCCTGATCCTGGAAAGCTGACTCTCGAGTCTCTTAACATTGAGCTTTCTAAAGATATTTAATATTACTATTCCAACACTTGAAAGAAGCATTTCAAGGCCTGATGCTAGTTTTGTCATCATAATCATCAACATATCCTCCTCCTCCTCATCGTCATCACCATCATCATCATACGTCTTATGATCATACACTTTTTACTATTAATTTTTTTGCTGAACTAGTTCCGAAAAAAATTTTTTGTGATTTTGAAAAGAGAAATAACAGATTGTCCTATCACAATCCAGTATTTACCTTGGTCGTTTCTGAGCTCTGCTACATCCACGCTTTTTCCTGGATTAAAATAGGAAGTTCATTTTCTTTAATTACAATATTTTAATGGAGAAAAAAACATTAAAAGCTGATTTTAGTAAATGAAACATAAAAAGTTGTCATAGATTTGAAAAATTCATCCATCCAATTTCTTTTCCGTTTTGTTTTTCAACTGTGACTGATTGTTTTCCCTTTTTTCTTGGTAATGGCGGCAGTAGTGGTAGTGGTGGTGGCAGTAGTAGCAGTAGTAGTTGAAGTAGAAGATGTAGCAGTAGTACAAGAGGCAACAGCAGCAGAATAATCAGATTCAAGCCTCAGAAATATCACGCTCAGTTTAAAAAAAAAAAGAAAATAATGGAAAAGTATATAAATCTGTCAATCTAAATTCATTGTACAAAGGAAAATGGGAATTTACCTGAACAAGTACAGAGAGCATCCATTTTTCAACATATAAAAGGAACTTCCCCACACCAATATAGCTATGGTCAATTTACAGCCAGGCAAACACACCACAAATGCATTTTATCTATAGAAGAAAGAAAAAGAAACCAATGATAATTTTACACAAATGAAATGCATTCCTAAGATTTTATATTACACATGAAAAAAATTGTGCTCACCTTTAGCATGAAAAGGTTAAACAGTCACTAAAATTTCTTCATTTCCCTCTCAACAGGGTCATCATGTGTTGTCATCTCCAGTGAGGCTGACATGAAATGGCACTCCACCTGTCTCTGGTGTAAGCCTCTCTAGAATATTTTGTCTGGAGTGTCTTTTTCATCCAAGTTTTTATGTCAGCCAGCAGTTGTCTTCCTTTCTCTTACCATTTATAGGACCAAATAATACGCCATTGTAAAACATTGAATTTGCATGTCTTGTTGTGTGTCCAAATAATCTTAGTTATAAATTCTGCTTTGAACAGAAGCCACCAGTCTTACAGTTGTTTACATACATGTCATGACTCGTCAATTCCTGGGTCTATCTTATTTATACTAATTCCTCTGAAATTTCACAATTCCAATGCCTTTATCTTCTTTGCCAGAGACTTGTTAAATGTCATGGCCTACAAAAAAAAATGGAATCAATATTACATAGCGCAATCTGGATGTGAATGAGATATGGCTTGATGTTAATATTGAGTTAATTTTTATTAGTCTTGATTTTGATATATATTCATTAGTATGTTCTTTTTTTCTACAAGACAAAAAAAGTTTTTTGAGGGCAACAAATTTGTAGAAATGTTTTGCCTTTAAATAATAATAGTTTTGTTTTTTTTTATTAAGGAGGATAAATTCAAATGAAATGTAAAAATTCAATGTTCTTTTACATATTATAAATTTTATATAAAAAAAGATTTTTTTTCAATTTTGTTTTCATTAACTAGTGATTGTTTTTGTATTTCACAATCTTTGCTAATAAAAATGAATATTTAAAAATAACATGCTAATTTCTATAATCTGGATTTCCATTGATCTCTCATTAAAGGATTTATAATAAAACAATGTACTTAATAAGTAACTTAGAAAAAAATCTTCATTTTTATTTTCTATAAAGACGTACAAACAAATCATTCCAAAGAGATTTTTTTGTTGACTCATACCCTACAAAATTTAATGATAATAAATAAATGATAAAGAAAGTCACTATGTCTTTTTATTCTGTCTATTCAATTAAGAACACAAGCTGCACCATTCATGCAGGAAATCTTTCTCAGTCTCTCCTTTTTTTTTTCTTTCTAGAGCTAAGACTAAGAAAGTATGAAGTTTGTAGAACCTCAGATCTCATATGGCAGGTGTCTTCTTTTCATCTCTGTTGCGCCCCATATTGACATATTTTATGTCCAAAAGTTGTTGGATGATGAACTTGGAGGTAAGAATTGAGCCAGCTTAGATGGTCTGTGGGTTTAAACTCAGCCATTAGGTCTGGATCCACCTACTTACAGCGTTGCACCTCCAGCTGCGTTGTATTGGTCCTTAAGAATTGAGTCAGCTCAGATGGTATGTAGGGTTAAAACTCAGCTATCAGGTCTGGATCCACATACTTGCCGCGTCCCACCTCCAGCTGTGTTGAATTGGTCCCTAAGAATTGAGTCAGCTCAGATGGTATGTAGGGTTAAAACTCAGCCATCAGGTCTAGATCCATCTACTTGCAGCGTCCCACCTCCAGCTGTCTTGTATTAGTCCTTGTGCTGTTTCTCAAAATGGAACAGCTGCTAGATTCACATGGCACTATATTTTCCGTCCATATTTGACAGGCTTGGCTGACAAGTGCTCTCTCGATGGCACCAGCAATTTGTCAACAACATTGCCTGCTGCATGCCAGATTGTCTACATACGCTTGATTATGAAGCAATCATGAAGCATCCTCTGAAGAATATTGAATTGGTGCTCATATTTTTTCAAAGCTATCTTAACATTGTAGAAATGATATATATTAAATTTATAAGAAAAACAGGATATGACTAGAAGTTTTTGTTTTGTTTTTTTTTTGTTAATTTGTTGCTGCATTAAGTCCAAGAATGCATCAGTCCATCCAGTTGATAAACTCTATCTCTCATATTTGTAAGTCAAATTTTAAAAGTTGAACTTGAGGCAGTTGATGAATGTCAAGTTATTCAGAGTCACTTAAAAATAATTTCTAAAATTCTAGCTTCGCCATCTCGACCAGTTTCAACTCTGCCGTCATGTTCATCATCAAAAGGATATGTCTTTCTTTATAATTAAACAAACCCTAAAATCAATTTAATGCTTGTGTTGTAAAACTAGAAAGGTAGGATTTGTAAGTAAAACCAAAGAAAAGATTGACCCCAAACTCAAAAAAAGAAAATTGTATAAATTTGTAAAGACAAGGCAGTTGAAGGAATAAAAAATTATTTTAAACCCACTTTCACATTGATTTTATACTGCCCCAAACAAAACAAAATTGTAATTTGGTATCGCTAGTTGCGATATTGTTTCATGATTTGATACCCAAGAGGAATAAACAGTAGGCCTGGGCACGAATCCTATTTCTTGGTGTTCATGAACACCGAGTAGCTCAGCGGGAAGTATTTATGAATACAGATTACGAGTATGAATATCGGAAGTATTTATCTTCAGCGACAACGCCCCTTTCTACACATCTCAAATGAAACAATCGCTATCCTTGTAGGAGCCGAATAGTACAACGAATCCTGTGACGTATGCAACGAATCCGATGACGTATGTTCGTGTTGCAGGCCAGAGGTTATGAGAGGTCATTTCTCTTGTCTTCCGGTGACATTTTTCCCTCCGAATAGTACAACGAATCCAGTGACGTGTACAACGAATCCGGTGAGGTAGAAAAATCATCGTCTGTGTTCGTGTTGCGCCTAATATGTGTTGACGGAGGTAAATGCACTTGTCGTCCGATACATCACCTCCCCTTCTCCCCCCACCGACCATGCTGCGTGGGCGCAGGCCTAGATCTGGCTGCACTGCATTTTTCTAGCAGTAGCACTACATCTAGACTTACTAGTTTATTAGGCATCGCCGGTTTGGCTTTAAAGAAGAGGCGAGGCTGCTGGGGGTGAAACTAAAAAACAAGTGCTGGTATAGGCCTACAAATAATTACTAGGGAACTATTTGCAGATGACTATTTTTTAGGAGCGAAAAGACAATTACAAGGCATAAACAAGCTGGACGAGAATGAGGATCAGAGGAGCGATCATTGTTTATAATTATACCCTTAATTCCATTGCCGGGAGAAAGGGGGAGAGTTGGGCACAGAAGGGAAAATTGTACCTTTTTTTTTTTTTTTCTTTTGATCAATTCAATTTTTTATTGACCTTTTTTTTTAAATATTCCATCCTGGATGGATCAAATCACAACAATAAGATCAATTTATTTTACATTCCGATGATCTCAGGCTTTCTGGCTCATCAAGTCTAGCGCTGTGTGCAAAATTTATTGCAATAGATGTAGATCTAATCAAGGTCTAAAATAAATCGCGTATTAATCTAACAGTTATCAGATACATTAAAAGGTCGTGCCAGAAGTCAGTGGCTCAATCTTTTCCCTTTAAAATTTTTATTAAAATTAAAACTTCATTCAACAAAGGTCTTTTTCAAATCTTTATTTCTATAGTACGTGAGTTACGATAATGAAATCTACCCTTTTAACATTCTGATGGTTTCAGGCTTTTTTAGCCCCGTTCGAACCGAGCAATTCGTCGTAGGTTGACTCGAAATTCATCTTTCATTCTCATATTGCAAATGCAGTAGCAGTGGAGATCTAGATTTAATCAAGGCCAAATCACATAGCAACCGAACAAAAGCAATCACACACACACACACACATATATAAATGAAGCCAGGCGCCTCTGTTTAGACCAATGATTCAGAACTTGTGTTATCATAGCTCTAGTACTAGTAACAGTGCGATAGCTTTCTAATTTTACAAAAGCAATAGCGCGGTCATGTGACATTTTGTGAATAAACGTATTATAAGGTTGATATTGGATTGATCTGCATTTTCCGCGGCGCATCGATTGTATAAAATCTGTAGGCCTAGGTAATACTGAATCAGGACAAAGATGGGAACCACTGTTTCAGCTGCATCTCGGCTAGGCTATCTTGCTTCCTTCGCTACAACCCTCCCCCATCCTTTCTCGAGTATGATTGTCTCACTAGGTTCATCAAGGCACGACGAATTCTAGCGAATCCTAATGAAAACTAGCAAACCCTCTCTTTCTAACAATAGGTCCTAGGCTGGCTTGCTTCTTGTAGATGCGACCCTCCCCTCCGCTCCTTCTCGAGTATGATTGTCTCACGAGGTACATCGGGGCACGACGAATCCTAGCGAATCCTGATGAATACCAGCAAACCCTCTCTTTCTAACAGTGAAAGTCTATTTTTCCAGCCTTAGGTCTAGGATTTGTACTTATTTACCAGGTTAATAATTAAATGACTACTTGCGGCGGAAGATTCATAGGGTTCGAATCCTTTAGTCGTATCCTGCCCAGCACAAATAAACAGTTCTAGTTTCGATACCAATTTCAAAAGGCTTATTAGCCGTACGGTATCAGTACGGCTTCAAAAAAAATTCCCTCCTTCTTTGTGACCTACAAGCATTTCCATGACAAAGAAAACACCGTACGGTAAATAAGCCGTACGGCTTTTTTCGCTCCAGGAGCGGATTTTATCTGCAATGCCGCACGGCTTTTGAGTAGGGCTCTTTTCTGGAGGGGTTTTAAAATCAATTTTTTTAAAATCTGACTTCAGATTCAGGATCTACGCCTCATTTCCATGCGATTTAATACCAAATATCACGTATTTCTATCGGGGATTTTTTAAAAAAGAATTTATACAGAACTGCCACATGAGAATGGCGCCCTGTCTATCCTTTTTTTTCTCTGGTTATAAAAAGAAAATGAATTTTCAAAAAACTTTTGATCCCAGATAATATCTTTTACCGCATTTTTATCGATCTTCATGCGTCGCCAAGTTTGAAAGAAATTGTATAGAATAAATAATAATATATATCGTTTCCTTGCGATTCATAACTTATTTACTCTCT
>BLXT01005357.1:16086-26185 GCA_019648995.1 Plakobranchus ocellatus
TTTTTTTTTTTTTTTGGTGTTCTAGGCCCACTTGCTTTTTCACTATATTCCAATTTGGTTTTCTGAAAACCAAACGGTTTAATAAATATGTATAAATATATCAGAGAGGGTTGTAAATACCGCTTCACCCGCCTAGGAACACACTTACCTAATTGTCCACTTCTTTCCACAGTGCTTCTACCATGGAACATTCTGCAAAAAAGTAGTCTATTTTGTTGAATATTTGGCAATTGATGTTAGGGCTTATCCCCATTTTGTCCAACGGTATGTTTGTGGAATGTGTAGGCATTTCCACTGAAGCGCGAGTAGTAGCGTTTCACGTGTTCACTGCCAAGTTAGTATTCAAAAGTCAGTAAGTTCCTGATTCTAATTTAGCCAGAAATTATCAGAACGAGGCTGTTCTGCAGAAATTATTAACTTTAAAGACATGTTTCTTCTTCTTTTTCCTAGTTTTTTTCCCTTTAAAAAGTATTGTAATGTCCCTATTTTCTATACTCGTCCATTTCGTTTTCTTTTCTCACTGAGAATTACAAGTGTGAGAAGAATATGTTTTATCTGACTTGCGGGATATGAAGTCAGATAAAATATATTCTTCTCACATTTGTAATTCTCAGTGAGAAAAGAAAACGAAATGGACGAGTATAGAAAATAGGGACATTACAATACTTTTTTCCCAACAAACTCATGATATGAAAAAAAACACTGTTAAAAATACATCTTTTACATAGACCGTTTTTTTTTTCAATCCATCGCTTCATGTTGATTTTGGTACGTGAGGAATCTGTTGTTAAATAAAAGCTGCGTGTAGAAATAAGGTTATTCAAATTTCACTACGGTATATCCATATAAATTGTAACTATTGTCCAATTTTTTTTTTACTTATTTCATTCCTCTTATATATTTGGTTGAGGTGAGGAATACAGCAGTCCAACCTACTGGTTCTAAAGCTTTAATAACCCAATGCTTCCATGTCCTCTCTTTGCCCGAGAGTAAGGCCTTGCCCCATTAACAATAAGCTGCTAACTAAGCATCAACAATGTTAAACCTGTTCAGACTACCATCCTTCGTCTCCTTACATGCTTTCTTCTGATTCACTTTTTCGAAGGTTCTCTTGTTAGAGTGTTTCTTTTTTCCAGATGAAGCGTAAGAACATTTTGTTAATGTTAATTAAGATTGTTTTGGCAACCTGAGAAAGTGCTAAAATCTTCCAGCTTGGACAGCTCTTCCCTGAGTCAATCGCATCTTTTAGGATTATTTTAGAATTGTATCGTCGGCATATTGGAGTATTTTTACGACAACTGCAAACTTTGGTAAAGGTATAACTTTTATTTTGTTGTCCTGTCGAATGCTTGTAGACAGCAGTTCTACAGAAATTATGAATAACACTGGGGAAACTTAGCATAACTGACGGCCCCCTCTGTCCAGTGTAAAAAATTCAGAGTAGTTTGATCCATTTTTTATGTTCTCTTTGTGATCTGCGAGGATGATGTTGATCCATTGTGTGATGTTTTCGCCGAAACCATATAGTTTTAGTGCATGTGCGATAAGGCTTGTTGAGAAGGTGTGAAGCGTTTAGAATAATCAATGCTATCGCTCCTGTATTTAAATTGCAGCTGACCCATTCAACTGCATTTTGTATTTCCTTTATGCGAGGGATATCGCTGTATAGAGACATTTTTCTTTTATAAAGCGTGTTAGATTTTTATTTATGATGTATTGTTTATTGTCAGTTGTAAAGCTATCGCTTTTGAAATTATTTTTTGATCAGCATTTGTCAGGCAAATAGTCCGCCAGTTAGTTAGCAATATCTATCTTTCTACAGCAGATTGATCGCACCTTGTTTTTATGATAAATATAATTTGCTTTTGGCGCGGCTATGAAATAAAGTCTTCACAAATATTTCTTGAATGCCCACTCAGAAGACATATGTAAAATGTAATAAAAATATTATCCGGTCCTGCTGCCCAACTATTTTCGAAGCTGTTAAGATTTCTCTCTCGGAGAAGTGTTTTCCGTTGAAATCATATTGTTCTTTTTTAAGTTGTTGAGGTCTTAAACGTTTCGTGAAGCATTTAGCTCTTTGTGCAATATCTTTACCCGTCTATTCATCTTTGTAAAGATTTTCATACCATCTCCTGTCACTTCGCTCCCGTTTTCTTCATTGATTTTGTGTATTGTGTTCCCCTCAGTTCGCGATTTTTCAAGGTTAAGATAAAACTTGAAGCATTGTTTCATGTCTTCTATCCATCTCATATGGGATCTGACCTGCGCGCCTTTGATGTTTCTAAATTCTTAAATTTTCAGCTTTTTTAGTGTGAGTGCTCTATCATTTTGTATGCTTTGGCTCTATGGATCTTTGGCCAGTCTTTTGTTTATCCTTGCTAGCTCATTTTGCATTTCTAAAAAAGACATTTGCGCTGTTTGTCGCAAAAAAAAAATACTATATTGTTGGCTTATTATTTTTACTTATGCTTGTGTCTGTTTTCATTTTTCGTGGGAATTTAATTCTTTGTTGTATTGTTCGTGTAGAATGTTATTTTGCTTTACGATATTAAGGTGTAATAAATCTTGCACTAGACTTGTGCTCAATTTGAAATTTCCATATCTTTTGGCTTTTGAGGTAAAGTAACATGAATGTGCACATAACAGAGTTATGATCTGAACACCAAACGGTTTAATAAAGATTTCAGAGAGGATTGTAAATAGCGCTTCACCCACGAAGATATAGTCCAGTCTACGGACAGACGAGCTTCCAGCAACAAGCAACGCAATTTTTAACAAGTAAACTTAGTGTTTGGATTGATTGCTAGAGATGCTTCATTTTAAGAGAACACCAGTAGAATTTGTTTCTTCATGCATTTTAAAGATTTTTTTATGTCCGATTATGTCTTTTTCTCCGGTTTGTGTATATAACGAGGATAAATTCAAAAGACTCCTTGCACAAAACATGTAAACTTTTTCTCTGATTGTTCTTTCTATACACCAAACTTCACCTATTCTGCCGTTATTATCAAAAATACAGTATATGAAGTTTTGGCCAGAAATCACTTTTTCGACCAGGGCGAAGCATCAAGCAACGGCGTGATTTTCTATATGGGTTTGGTCCCTTTATCTTTAAAATTGACAAAGTTATAACTTACAATGCATATACTATTGTCGGCGATTAGCAATGTTATCACGAAAAACACAGCATACGACCTGCATATTACGTAAAATACAGTATGTGTGCATATACTGTATTTTTCTCGATTATGAATGTTGTTTAGTGCAGACATACTGCATTTTTCATGATAAATTATCTGCACAGTAAAATATATAATCTTTTCATAGAACCTACGCAACCTTTATTGACCTAGTGGTATAGTTCAGAGGACCAGCATAACGCGAACAGCATGTTTACAGGTCTGTCTAGCTTATGAAAGTTGGTCTAGCTAAGCCTGTGGTTGCATCATTTGCTTAGCAAGCAATTTCAAAAGATATATATATATATATATATATATATATATATATATATATATATATATATATATATAACCTATTCCAAAATACAAAGCGCCTGACTGCCCAGGCATCGTCATCATTGGTACCTACAGATTTCACATATATTCATTTTGTCAGAGCACACCGTTCTGTTGACACAAGGTAACAACAAGATGGAAAGCCACAAATCTGACTTCCGCAGCAAAGGCTCTGCCACAAAATGGTACTGATAAGCCTAGGGTTTTTTTAAGAGATCGATAGCATAATCAAAAAATGAAAATCAAAGGCTTAGAGTCGGGAAGAACATAACCAAAGAAAGCAGCGTAAAATCGATTTAAAATACGCTGTCAAACCCGAGTACGGCGATGTTGCATGAGGAAAGTGAAATGTCAATAATAGATCCTGCTTCGTTGCAAAAGGAGATGAAAAAATACCACTGGGCATCGCAATAATGTGCGCACACGATGTTTCGAATGGAGTCGGTTCGAAAAACAATACTTAATATTAATATCTCTGGCAAAAAATTTGCGCTCTTTCAAAACACTTTGAAAGACCAGTAAGGCAAAACAGTACAAGCGTACCAAAGCTTCTTTCTCGGAACCCTTGGTTGCGAACCAAAAATATTACATCGAGCAAGCGTTCATCTAATAACCTCTTAATTTGCATACGTGGAAAAGCTCCCAAATCCATTTATGTCCAAGCCCAGATTGAGTTATATTATCCAACAGTTTATCATTATAAGCCAAAACACGCTTTTTTGCGTAGACATTTCCCGCCTGAAATGACAGTAAGACAGATGCACAAAGACTTATGCCGAGAAACCTCAGTCTATAATATGTTACCCCACTTTCACAAGATTTTCAGATCGATGAACATATCGATGACCTTTTTAGGTCACGAGCGATGTGAAACGTGCACCAAAAGCCAACGTCACAAAAAAAATTTACCTGTGAAGAAGTGGGTGACATATTCGAGATGACTCTGCACAAGAAGAAATACCGCGAGACTCGACAAGAACACAAACAAGACTCTGCTATGGATGACAAACTAGTGATGTCAGCAGATCTCCAAAAAGTGGTTATGCTGATTCGTATGGACGAATGAAAAGCGTCTATTTCACGTGCAGACTAACAAGTTCAATGAGACATAATATGCTGCAGTCTCCAGAGATGGCTGAATTTCACCGCTTTGTGGAACGAAGGTAGTTCATGGGTAGGGATGAGATCATTACGTCAACTTTCCATCGCTTTTCGATGGAAGTGCGGGTTGAGATTGAGATTGTGTTGTGATAAGATAACTGCAGTGGACAAAAAAATTGGACCTTAATTTCAATGCTCGTCATGTTGGTGAACAGTGATGAAATACAAGCAAGTAAAAAAAAGTCTGAAAATCTTCGAGCCAGCACATACTTTTATGTTGACTGTTCCATGCCATTCAATATCCAAGATGAAATGAAACGCTTTGGAAACTTTTATGATTTCAACGACATCATAAAACCTCAAGATATTCGAGCCTCACAGTCAGGTGTGAGCCACCATACGCCCAACAGACTGCAAAAAAGACAAGAGCTAGTAACCATGGTCCAGGTAATCTTTCAACGAGGACGTGAAAACCTGCTTTTCAAGATATCTTTTGCGGGCGTTGAGAGAAAACCTCAGATCGAACCAAATAGTCGGTCACAACCACGAGGTGTGCATCCAAAGAAGAATGTTATCGTCAACGAACTGCTACCTCTCATACCAACAACAAGGCAGGCGTTCTGGAATAAGCCGCCCGTGAAAACGTGCAACAAGGATCTTGCCACAGATTATGAATACGTGTTGTAATTTAGAGACAATCGAATTATGTTATCTCTTGATTTAGTATCAGTGTATGTACTTGCTTGTAAAATGTTTATGGCAAGCAAATAAATAGCTTTGTAAGGACATTGACTTTATTTTAGGGAGAATCCTATTGAAAAAAACCCCAAAGCTCTTACTTTATTCACAAGAACATAACTTTTTGACCTGGCCAAACATTTAAAATTGTTCTGACTCCTGATGTCTCCTTATCGCTAAAGTAATCTACAGATTGAAAGAAATAATCACACACTCTAACTCTCAATCTTAGGCAAGTAGCAATACATGCAGTCTGGTACAACCCAGCTATAAAAAGTTATAACGAATGGGCCTACTTTAGACCTTCTGAGAATAAGAAGTGCTTTACAATTACACACCTGTAATAGATATCTAGATCAAATTTTTACTTCTTTGCTTTATCATGTCATGGTTTGTTGTAGTGATTTTACTTTAAATTAATAGATTGCGATGACAAAAGCTCTAGAAAGACTTTAAACATTTCATTTTCATGACCGATTTCGCAAGGTATAAAATCACAATTTAATTCTTAGTTAGCTTCTACTTTTGGGACATTCCATGCTCAATACTGCATCTTTATCATATTTTACTATACATATGAACATCACTTTTTGAAATGTATTGGTTTAAGCTAAGAATGCTTAATTTTGCCGTTGATTAGATCTCAAAAACAGTGATTCCAGCTGTTTTTGTTGATAGATTGTATCGCAATTTTCTGAACATTTATCACGAAGAAGACAGTAAATAACACATGCTGTATTTTTAATAGTCCATCAAATTTCAAAATTATTTTTAAGAATACAGTCGTGACGATGGTGCCTATTCTATGCATGATTTTAGTGAAAAGTTGGATCAATAGGTAAGCAACAACATACTAAAGTTTAGAGAAGATTGAATAAAAATTATGGCTTCTACACGAAAACTCAGTTTATCGGCTCTCCTGAAAAATGTTTAAATCATCATATACTGTATTCTAAAAAATCACGGCAGTATTCTCTATCCCAACCCCTTTTTTTTCCTCATATATGGCCCTTTAAGTTCTCAAAATAAATATTAACTCTGACAAACTCTTTCATGCCAAGTTTTATTTTGTGTAGCAGATAATTATAATATGCTAAAACTAAACGAAGCATTCGCCACATTTTTAGCTCGCTAACTAGGCAAATAGTTCGCTAAATGTGAACTTAAAAATGAGGTAATGGAAAAAAAAAACGTTTGGAATCTTACGTTTTATGAATCCTTTATTGCTCAAACTCTTGGTAACAGAGTCAGAACATAGAGAGGAACATTTTCTCTTTGAAACAATTTTTTGTCTGCTATAGCGACATTGTGATCTTTTTCTGTGATAAGGTCTATTTTCTGCAAGGCTTAATCTTCTTCGGGAGGAGGTGTTTGCTTCTAAAGCTCATTTGGATTCGCTTTCAAATCATCGATAACCTTGATAGTAATAAATAAGAGATCATTAGTTAAGCCGCTGACGTTTCGGCTGGACTCAGAAGATCTTGTCTTTTTGTAGCCCCTGGAAAGAAAGGAAAGGTCAGATCTTTTAATTGCTTAAAGTGACAACAATGTAACATCAACCTGTACTTTTTGGAGAAATGAAATCAAATTCAAAGCAAGATTTTCTTTCAGATATGTGAGACTTCCTATTTTGAAAATCAATCGACTTACTGAAAAAACAGGCAGCAAAAATCGCTTTAAATATCGCAGATTTCAGCTTGAGTATAATTGTTACAGTGAATGTGCAAGTCGCCATACATGCAACCTAAGAGAAAAAAAAATAATGTCTATTATTATTATTGCACATGAAATCTATCAAAGCTACCAAAACTTGACAACGCAAGAACACTAAACAATATTAAACAAAACAATATATGCTTGTTTCATTTTCACTTTTTTTCATATTATTAATATATGCACACTTTCCAAAATTCTAGTGAGGTTAGGATACGAATTCTCTATAATATTTCTGCAAAATGAAAACTTTTAATGATATAACAACACTCTTTGAATTTGTTTTTTTCAATTTTGCTTTTTTTTGTGTGTGTTTTGTTTCTCCATTTGACAGAGCACTAACAATCTGTAACATATATAGAGTCAACATATTTTTTTTAATATTTTATAAATTCTCTGTTAAACGCTATCCAACCAATACTTTTCTTATTGTATCTCACTTAGCATCTTTAGCTTGAAAATCCATATGCTTCAATCCTGAAGCCGACTACTTTAACATCATCAAACAACATCAAATCGTGTGTGCATAAGGCGGAGTACAACTGTATTGTGCGTATGCTTTCCGATACTATTCTGATTATATTTACTTACATTAGGAAATAGATCAGCTGTTACTGTAAAACTTTTAGAAAGTTTCAGAGAAATTCAGGCTCAAATCTTTGTTTAATTGATCGTCTGGAATGTACCCTCCTAGTGCACTCATGCTGAATAATCCAGAAATCGTCCATCATCATGTGAGAGTCTTTTATACTTAATATGCATGGTCTGGATTTCAAATCCGTGTACAGTATTGGACTTTTAAAAGCAATGTATTGTATTTTCACTACATATCGTTAGTAAATGGAAAGTAATTCAGTGCAAAAAAATAGACCTGATACCAACAAAAACGGCATCATATTTAAACTCAGTATCCCTTAATCTACCATAATTGAAAAGCTATGCGTATTTTACAACCTTGATCGTCAAATTAAGAATTTTTATAATATATTATAATAATCCAGAATTCGGACTCGGCATTCAATCTTTCCATCCAAACGCATGCAGCTATACATTTGTCGCAATAGTACCTAAATAATGCGACGGAAAAATCAAAAGCATTCTTAGAAGCGAGAGAGAATTGCCATCTCTTGGTATCTGAAGGTCTAATCTGAGGATACATCACATATCCAGAGTTAGCAGGGTCATGGCGAGCTCCCATGCTGTGAAGAGGCAGACATAATAATAAGTTTTACTGAGACAATCGGTCATGTGACAATAATTATCTTTTGAATGGCAATAAAAGGGAAAAATATATTGTCTGTGCAGGCTGAGCTGCATTAAGCGAAAAGGAAAGATGACGCGATAGAAAGATGACAATATTGTAGCTATAACATGCACTATTGAAGATAGGAGAGTATTTGAGGATTTCTGTGCATGTCAGGCTTTAGGGCTTAAAGACCATTATCAGTTCAGCGCTTGGGATTGAACTCGAACTTGAACCGGCTACGGAAACGTCGCTGCAGATGATAGGGTGGGATGTCTGGCCATGCACCAGTGACAAAGGTCCAGGAAAGGGCGTAAAAGAACAATGCAAAGAAAGGAGGATACATTGACGAAACAGATTTTGAGATATTTGCCAAATCACTGAGAAGGACAACAGTGAAAATATTTCTTTCTTATAACAAAATATTATCTCTAGTAAAGAATATAAACGATATTACTGGAGGGATCTTTAGAGGAACAGGATTGTTACTTACACAAAATCTTGATTTTTTAAAAAACTTTGTTTTGTCCAGTATTTTGGCAGTAATTATCTAACTATATGCATCGCCATGAGCAGTGTGTGTGTGTGTGTGTGTAAAAACCCTATATATTTGAATAGGTGTTGTTGAACGGGAAACGATGCAAACTTTAAAGTTGAGTAAATTTTCTTTGTTGTGAATTACTTAAGAAACACTTTTCCTGTAAAAAGGTAGCGAAAATAAATGTAAAAAAAAAAAGAAATTCGATAAAAAATATTTGAGAAAAACAATATCACTTACATGTGACCAAGCTCATGGGCAGTGTTGATGCAAACTTTGTACGTCATATTGTAGGAAACAATCCTAATGGCGTAGAGAGGATTACAGACCCAGCCAAATTTAGAATGGTCTAAAAAGAAAATAGGACATTTCTGCTTTTCATGCAAACTTAAAAGTCCTGACTCCTTCATTGATAGGCACATCAGTTATGCAATATAAATTGCAGCTGAAAATTAGATACAATTTTAAGAACATCCAAATACTCGATTTTTTGCAAGGCACACACTTGGAGCTACTTGTATTGAATAACGTAATACAAATTGCTTTCCGTAGAAAGAAACATCGAAAATCTTAAGATTTAAGGTTCAAATGCACAACCTCTTTGACATGTAGAATGTAGGAGATGTCAATTTTGAATATGCATCTTTCTTGGGTATTGATTGAAGAGATAGCCATCCAATTAAAGCGCTTGGTTTTTTTTTTTCTTTTTTTTTTTTACATCAGAGTCAATACATTGTGTACATATAATCAATAAATGCGAAATATTTGTAGAACTATGTTTCCCTGTGAGCTTGACTGATTCACCTTCGATACTAATTTACTATTGATTTTTTTTAAGTTGGCTTTTTTAAATTTCCTTCTTACATTTATTATGGAGATTCATTTTTGTGTATTTATGGTCTGCACAGTATCAGTAGCAGCAAAAACAAATCAACACGACTTTCTCTAATCTCATGTGACTCAGGGTGTCTGATGTGTTTGCCCCTATCATGATTCTAGTCATACGCTGTTGTGTAGAACAATATCTAAATTGCTTATGTACTAAATTTGATCTTTTTTTTTTTTTTTTTACACTAAGAAAGCTCTAAGGCCCCAAGCAATGTGCGCGCGAAGAAAACTCATTAATAGCCATATAAAAATAAATGACACCTGCATAATTTTTGGTCAGAGAAAGAAATAATGTAGAATAAAAAACGAATGAAAGAGATGAAATAGATTGATTCTTATCCTGAAAAAGAACTTTAGGTT
>BLXT01005357.1:53300-66843 GCA_019648995.1 Plakobranchus ocellatus
TCAACGCTGTCAAAACTTGAGAAGCGAGAACACCAAACCATATTAAACAAAACAATACATGCTTGTTTCATTTTCATTTTTTTGTATATTTTTTCAAGAATCAAAAGCTATCTGGAGTAAATATGTACAAACTTCCCAAAATTCTATTCAGATTAGGATACTAATTCTC
Organism: Plakobranchus ocellatus; assembly: GCA_019648995.1. Classification (NCBI taxonomy): domain Eukaryota; kingdom Metazoa; phylum Mollusca; class Gastropoda; family Plakobranchidae; genus Plakobranchus; species Plakobranchus ocellatus. Next base: position 53,470 of record BLXT01005357.1, read on the forward strand.
TAAAACTTTTCTCCAAAATCGAAATAATATAACAATATTCTTTTATTTCTTTTATACTTTTACTTTTTGTGTATTTGTGTCCCCATCCCCTATTTCACAGTGCAATAACAATCTGTAATTAGGGTCAACATATTTTAATCTTCAATACTTTGGAAATTCTCTTTAAGCGCTATCTAGTCATTATTTCTTAAATTTATCTTACTAGCAACCTTAGCTTTAAAATCAATATTTTCATCTCAATCTTGTGGCCGTCTACCTTGACAGCATCAAACAATATCAAATTGTGTGCGAATAAGGCGGAGTAAAAGCCAGCGTAGTTTCTTGTGTTGTATTGCGCCTATGCTTTCCGATATTATTCTGATTATATTTACTTACATTAGGAAACAGATCAGCTGTCACTGTGGAACTTTGAGAAAATTTCAGAGTAATACGGGCAGAAATTTTTGTTAAATTGATAGTCTGGAATTTAGCTTCTCAGTGCACTCGTGCTGAATAATCCAGAAATCGTTTACCGTCATGTGAATGTCCGTTCTATCTATTCAGCATATTTTGTATTTCTTATCCGTGTTATGGATTGGACTTTCAAAAGCAGTTTTTTTGTGATTTCACTATATATCATTAGTGAATGGAAGCTAATTCATTGCGAAAAAGTAGACCTGATAGAAAAAAAAAACGACATCATATTTAAACTCACTGACTCTAAATCTACAACAATTTTTTGTCAAAATTTATGCACACAAAGTACAATTCCGCAGTGCAAATCAAAGCTATTTGAATTCTATTTCTTGATCCAGTCTCTTTTTTTTTGCATTAAAAATACTCAGAAGGAACTTTTTTTTTCAAGTCAAACCTTAAATGAATGTGAAGTTTATGTGGTATAGAGCTTTTAGTGTTTGCAAATGGGTAACAAAATACGAGTACAAAGAAAAAACATTTCCAACCAATAGTTCTTGTTCTTTATTCAGTAATCTCAGCAGAGTATTTGATCAAATTTGTTTTTTCAATTTTAATTCTTATTTTGCCTGATAAAAATATTAATTGTGAATCAAAATTTCCCAATTTAGTTTGATCTTTATAAATATTTCAAAATCATTCTTGGAAAAAGGAGTTAGAAGGTGAACTTTTTTTTTCTGTATGCTTCTCAGCTTTGTACATACATGGTTGATTATTGCAGAATTGGAGTCTGAGATGAAGAGACTTCCAGATCCTAGACTACTAGTCTCACCCCCTCCCCTTCCTTTCAGAAAGATTTGCCATTCCTTCCGGCAAACTTACCTTTTATCCCAGTGTGAATTTTTCCACAGGTCCCACAGCAATATTGTGCCACTTTTTTACCGTAGCACATAAAGTTTTCATACTTGCGTATAAACTCAGCACAGTCTTCTTCGTACACGGCTTTGCCCGCCTGAAACCGGACTTTTGTCTGATCTCCCCAAATACAATCCGCTGAAATTTTAGAAGATTCACCAATAGCAATAGCTACGTAATTAGATTGATTATTGAAACGCGGAAAAACCTACGAGGAGATGGGTAAGAATTTTTCAATGAAAGAATAAAGGTCAAGAAACCAAGAGACTGATAGATTCATTGATTGTCTTTTATTCTATAACCGTTATAAAATTGACACAAAACCATTTTTTTCATCTTACCGTTAATAATATTATGAAAGAATTAATCCACATCTTAATATCAACTTCAAAAGGTCAAATTTTCCACTTTTGAATATTAAGCAAAGATCTGTTGGTGAATCAAACTAAGTGATTGAACACTTTATTTAACACACGATTTTAGAAGGACAGAAATAGGTTCTTAAGTAATACGTCAAATACAATAAGCAAAGAGGGCGAAAGAGAGAAAAGAGAAAGAAAGAGAGAGAGAGAGAGAGAGAGAGAGAGAGAGAGAGAGAGAAATGCGGACATGAACAGACAGAGAGAGAGAAAGAGAGAGTGAGAGAGAGAGAGACATGAAGAGAGAGAGAAAGACAGAGAGAGAGAGTGGGAGAGAGTGGGAGAGCGAGAGGGGAGAGAGAGAGAGAGAGAGAGAGATAGAGAGAGAGAGAGAGAGAGAGAGAGAGAGAGAGAGAGAGAGAGAAACACACTGAACTATAGATATGGATTGTAAGCATATCAAACTTCTGAACTGCCTGTTTTGCGAATAATGTCTTCAGAGGTTTGCTACGCCTACCATCGATATAGAAATAAAGAGTGTTTACTTCAGTGTTTTCAAATACAGAGAACATGGATAGATAGATAGATAGATAGATAGATAGATAGATAGATAGATAGATAGATAGATAGATAGATAGATAGATAGATAGACAGACAGACAGACAGACAGACAAACAGACAGACAGACAGACAGACAGACAGACAGACAGACAGACAGACAGACAGACAGACAGACAGACAAGACAGACAGACTGACAGATTACTCATAAAATTAGAATATTATTGTACGTTCAGGTTCCATGAAACTTAGTTTCGGAAACGCTTAGCGGCAATCATACCTCATAATATTTAATTATTCAAGGGCATACAAACAAAAGAGTAACTTCCAGATTCTAGAGGGTTGCCGCTGACTGCGCAGCGAAGGACAAGTGGGAGAGTGATTACGTCACGGGGATTCCCGCTGGACAAGGACGATGAAGCAAGAAAGCGAAAGTATGGGTTTGCGGGCGTGCCCTGCCTTCTTGTCTGATGAATAGTACAAGACAATGCTTTCCCTGATCAAGACTCAGCTCGAGCCTCTTGGTTTTTCCTTGTTTATTACAGGTCGCTGTAAAGGAACTTGGTTGGGAGAGCTACAGCTGCGGTAAGCCAGCAGGCGGCGGCCGCGTCCTTCGGCAGGCCTAGTAGTTGAGCACGCCCAGCCAACTCGAGTCTGATCTCTATATATTGGGGTTTTTAGTCATAAAGAACGGCGGATTGTTCACTGTCATTTCTCTCTCTCAATTTTTTTTTAGAAATTAATATTTTTGAAATATTAATTCATTTATTTCGGTCGTTGCGGGCTGGTCAGGAGCCAGCTAATCTGGTTGCGCATTGCCCACCCTGCCCATATAGACGAGCCGCCGTTGGAAAAAGAACAAAAGATAGTTTGAAAAAAGGAAGGTTATCTTTCATGATTGTCGTCCTCGCCGATGAAGAATTCCTAGAAAGGTTAGATCTATGGCCCTAGTTTCGTAATAAGGCTTAAATTAGCAAAGAAATTAGAGAAACAAGCAAAGCTAAGCTTGGTTGAGTGATGGTTGTTTACGATTATGATGAAACACTTGACAGGAAGGGAGATGTGAATTGAGATTCGCAGGAGCTTGTCACCAGTCAGAGTTTAGAGAGGCCTAATTTGTATGTGCGTTACTTTCTTTTGAGTACTCAGCACATTATGCATCGTAATCTTCTTATCACCTATCTATAGTGCACATTCATATAACCTTCTCCATCGACCGAGACCTACCTCAGGTAAACAAGTGAGGGGGACAAATTATACCTCCGTTCCTGAATACTGTTCCACAATAATCGGAAACTATCATCACCATGACATGTTTACTTCTAATTATTAGTCACCAGTTTTTAAGCTCTAAGTTGTTACTTGAAATTTAAGAGCAACGAATTCTAATGAGAGTCCACAACATATTATTTCAAGACATCCTCAAAAGGCAATCGGTACAGATAACTAATGTATGTAAACTACATACATTATTTCCTCTAAAAGTGTTCGTGGACTGATTGCACAAATTGCCTTAGGTACTTTCTTATGATTATTCGCGAAGGTATTTTAGGTTGACCAACCTACTGCGCAAATAATAGATATTGTTTGATGTAAAGCCAGTGCTTGCTGCACAGGTTCTTGCGCCGTTTAACCGATTTGTCAATACTATTTCTATTAGTTTGATCCACCAAGCTATTGTAATTTTGCTTGCACATTTATGTAGCTTTTGCATATTGATTTATAGATTTTATTTCAGACCTTCTAACTTTAGAGGATTGTGTTATTTACAAGTATACCGACAATTGTACAGAAATATAAAGACTAAGATTATACGGAATGTATAAAAATTCAGTAAGAGCCTGGTGCGCTATTTTTACGAGAATATGTTATAAATAAACCCAACTTATTTCTTTGCCAAAGTCATATGTTTTAGTTATAAAGCATATAAATTTGGCAACGTTGTCCTGGTAGTAATAATAAAAGCATTACAAGTTTTAGTGTTAAATCCGTACGTGTAAGAGAACTTAAAGGCTGCCAAGGGTGTAAAAGAAATTAATAAATATTTAAGATCTTTGTAGATATTCTAGACGATTGAAGTACCTATCATTTAATTTCATATCACAGTTTATTTAATCTGATGCATTTTAGTGTATAGGAATTTGATGATTTCGTGACACAAAAAACCGCCTCTGATTCATAACGTTAAGGCCGCTAAAAAAACTTCTTTCCCTTGCATCTTATCGCCATTCACAGAGAAAATGTCATAAACTTTTCTGGTATTTAACATGTGGCACTTACAGTTTCTCTTGAAACTCTTTACTTTCTTATTATTGTCTTCCGTTTTGCACGTTGTAATCTTCAATTACTTCTATAGTCGATGCGCTTGTCCTAGGGCTAACGGTAGCTGCAGAAGATTTTTCTGCGCCGATAGAATTATTGGCTGATCTATCAGCATCTCTAGAAACTTGGTTTGATCATTGATCTGCGATGATTTTTTGCTTTATTGTGTGTTTTTTTCGTGTCCCAGACCCAGGTCAAAGATTGGAAAAGCTTCAAATTCATATATAGACCAGTGCAATAACAATGCATTCAATGCAGAAACACTTAGGTTAGTGTTTAATTAAACATATTTGTTTAACTTTTTTTTAATTCCAGAGGCAAAAAAAATCAATCCCTGGCAAGAACTTATGCAACACTTCGTTAAGTAACTTCCAGTGAAGCATCCATTCCCCTGGTTTCATTAGCTTCCATGTTTGGAGATGCCTCAATGTAAGTGACACTGACTCATATATATGTTATGCACTAAAGCCAATTTTGTTGCTGTTAACGCATTTAATGTTTTAAGCTTCTGTGACCCATTTTATTAATGCAAATTTCAAAGTGTTAAATAAATCCAAACGTTTTAAATGACGTGTTAATATAATTTTTTTCACGAAATTTCCAGCACCCCAAGTTGTTACACTTATGCATAAAGCTATCCATCTGATAGCGTCACCAATAGTGACTAAACTGGCATTACCATGACTTTTTACATTATACGCCGTGACAAAGATCACATACAACATTCAATCTCATGTATTTTTCAGGTCTGAGTGGGATTTTTCGTCATCTCAATAACCATGGTTCATTTTAAGGCAATATTTTCTCCTTTTTTTTTTCGCTGCTCTAAATTGTGGATATTCAGGAAGACTAAGCACTACATCTGGGAGCAGCCACTATTTTTTTTTCAGTATGACAAGCAATATGTCGCCGTTTATGGCGTCAACTTTCAGCTTCAGGTCTTACTTCATTGCCCAAAATTGTAAAGTTACATCCATTTACGTCCACACTAAAAGTAATGACTATAACTTAATTCTACCTCCTCTTTTCGGAAAAGAAACCAATCTTTGCTTTGATTAAGCTAAGTTGGCCCTTATGCACACATAAAACGGTAAGCATAGTGTAACGGGAGCATATGAAGAAACAAAATAGTATTATAGTTTGCACAATAATACTAATACCATAAAAGTAAGAAAAGCCCAACAAAACTTAACGATTAACAACAGCACTCTCTGTGTCAGGGTGGTCTTGGCAGGTCCCATCATTGCACCTCTGTCGCAGTAAGAGAAAGAAGTTTTGTAAACAAATGGGCCCGGGAATAGCTTTAAGCCGTTTATTAAGTAGAAGTAAAGCCATAATATCGGTGTTAAAAAGTCTTTAGTCATAAATATGCTTTGTATCAATCATGATCCCAATAAGTCTTTGTCTATGTCAGTTTCAATTCTTAATTTCATCTCTCGATATATATATAATATCTCTGAAAATTTCTAGTGCAACTCTAGCTTATCGGGTCTCTTGGTTACAAACTAATCACATCCGGTAAAAGATGTTTTTGCATCTTCGAAAATGTTCTAGAAATATCTAGTTTTACAAAATGTATAGAAAGTTATAAATTGGAATCTTACTGTTTTATTACAATTACTAGTTAAGGCCGATTAAAAAATTTCACTGAATATTACAAGTAAACCAGCTTAGACGAATTGATCAGTCGTTCTAAGTGTAGAAATAGAATTAATACACACAAACACTTCATATTTGTCGCAATCTCGATCCTTACCTCAAAGTCTTACTTACTTTATTTTTCCCACAAATGAGCCCGTCCGAAGAAAAAGCGGTAATACATTTACGGGTATTGGGTTTATGACACCAGATCTGTTTACAAACCCAAACACCTTGGGGCATCACATTGCCATAGAAGTGCGGGTCCTTGGAAAAAAAAAGGATTTGAGAGTTTTTAAATTGAATGAAAACGCTGTAAGATTATAACTTATTGCTTACTTAATGTATTGTGAACATAGTAAAAGATATAATTTCTTTTCTTAAATTTAGAGAGGTGCAATAAACGCAGACAATAAAGCACGCGCTTTTTTAAGAATCCCACACCAAAACCATTAAAGCCCATTAACATTCTTTCTCTTTACAACGCTTTTATGGTTTTATCCATTAGCCTTTGAAATTTGAAAGGGTAACGTGCTGGGCTAGTAAAAAGGAAGTTTGCTTTCAAAACAGTGTCAAGTCGTTTGTAGGCTCCCATCACATAGCTCAATATGTGTGCGTCCCACCGCGTCGTTGCTTTTCAACGACAGAAATACGAGAGTATCAATCTCGGAAAAATCAGGCTCAATTACCTAGCAAATGATTTGCGTGGCACACCTATTATTATTATTATTATTATTATTATTAGTAGTAGTAGTAGTAGTAGTAGTAGTAGTAGTAGTAGTAGTAGTAGTAGTAGTAGTAGTAGTAGGAGTAGTAGTAGTAGTAGGAGTAGGAGTAGGAGTAGTAGCAGTAGCAGTAGCAGTAGCAGTAGCAGTGGCAGTAGTAGTAGTAGTAGTAGTAGTAGTAGTAGTAGTAGTAGTAGTAGTAGTAGAGCTCTAAGTTTATTAAACAAAGATAAAATAATTAATGCACGTGCAGTTATCAAAGTAATAGAAAATCACATTGCCAACCTGGATTATGCAAAAAAAAAAACAAAAAAAAAAAACATACACATCTGATTCTGAAGTATTCAGAGAAATGAGAGTCATTTTTTTATGAGAGTACAAGGAACTAAGTCTTTAATACCATTGCAATAGCGAGTCGTTATAGTTATCTCCCTTACACATGGCTCATAGATCGATGGGCACAGTCTACCAAGTTAAGATCGGGCATACATCTAGATCTATATTCTAGGTCTAGATAGGTGAAATTGCATTGTGAAATTTAGATGAATAGTATCCTAGAAATCAAAATCTAGAAATCTAATCTTCGTATCTTGTTATAATGGAGATAAGACATTTTAATGACGATAACGTCTCAGAATTGTGGACGTCGTAAGTCAAGGCTAAAGGGAAAAAAACAGAATTTCAGTGTACAACTTTTAGTTTCTTGAAAATAAGTATCTTTAACTGATAATATATATAAATATATAAATATATATATATATATATATATATATATATATATATATATATATATATATATATATATATATATATATATATATATATATGGATTCTATTGACGCACCGCAATAATTTCTAGAGGACTTACACACTTGAGGTAATCTCCATTATAAAAAAGATATATATATATATATATATATATATATATATATATATACAGCAATCTGAGAGGAGCGATAGCTTACCAGGATATCATGATAATGATGTGAGGTTTTAATGCAACGTTTCTTTATACCAAGGGGGTCAATGAGAGATAGAATAAGCTAATTGGATTATGCCATTGGATCACCTAAAATGTGATAAAAAACTAACAGACAAAGATTTTGTATTTGTAAATTAGAAATATGAGACTCTAAAGAATATGACAGAAGTAGAAGAAATGCGGTCAGTTATCAAAGAGGTATTTAATGAAGTCATAGAGAAAAATATTGCCAAAAAATACAGAAGAGCATGATAAAGGAATAAGTAAAAAAATACTAGATTTGATGAGGGAAAGGCGCAAAAAGGAAGAGGCCAAATATAAGACCTACACTAAAAAATGTCAAGATGCAATGCGATCTGGTAAACAAAGAATAGCCTAGTCAACAATATCACTATTCAGAGCAAAGCATATGATAGAAAGTAAATTTGTGCGCGCTAAAATTAAAGATGTAAGTGAGGATAAAGCCATATGCTGTAGACTGAGCTTTATTGAATCAAATGATGAAATAATTTTATTGGAAAAAAGAAGGACTAGTATGAGTATGTTAAAAAAACATTTCAAAGATTGTAGGAGTAAAAAATCTGAAACAAGGTAAAAGCTGTAGGATTCACATTTTCTTAAAGAAGAAACAAAGGCAGCAATAAAGCGTTTGGAAAATGGATAAGCCACAGGAGCAGATGACATAGCAATGGAATTATAAATGCAGCATTAGATAACTGAGGTATGGATCTGACAACTAAACTCCTTTATTCAATATATGACAGTAAAATAAGTCCAGAACATCTTTGTAAATATATTTTTATAGTCCTGCCTAAAACATCAGTGGCAGAAGATTGTGAGCTGTATGGAAGAATCAGTTTCATGAGCTATTTCACAAAATTTTAGGAATATCCACATAACTGTTGTACCTAGTGAAAGAACTAAAAATGCATTATTTAATATGACTTTGCTTATGGAATGCCAAAAGACTCCCACCTCTGCTTCACCGATAATTTTAAAGCCTTTGATAAAGAAAACATGAAATAGTGTTGCATTTGCTAGGCAAAAAAGATAATGATAAAAAAAAAAAAACAGACAGTAATCAGAAAGTTAAACTGGGATCATACTCCATTTTTTTTTTATCTGAAAGAGAACACAGTGTTCTCAAATCCATCAATAGAGGTGTGAGGTAGGGATGTGTAATTTCTTTCGGTTTTCTGATCATTGGGCCAGCCTTGCGGATTAACAGTAGAACTAGTGAACCTACATCTGAATCACATAGCTCTCCTATTGAAAGCTGAAGCATTTTTTACAGATTTTAAACAGTTATATTAAAAAAAATTAAAACATAATGAATCTTTTAAAGCACTGTAAAATAAGAGCGGGTCTTTTCGCTCAAATAGTATGTTTATAAAGTCGCCTGTGTTTACCTTGCACATGTAAGATCTCTTGCTTCTCGCTGCACGGCGACAGATGGTATCTGGATTGGCGAGCGCAGCAGTCACACCTGCTGAAGGAGATGTGCTAAACGCAGCCGTTATTTTCAAGCACCTAGAATTGCTATGTGAAGTAAAAATAAATCAGCTTACTATCTTTAACATTGAGTTTGCGTTAATTATACCCAAAAAATTATCGCGAAAATATTTCTACACGTGTCGCATCTTTTATCATTAACTTTGTCTTAAAACAGGTTGAATATATATCGAAAAAAAAACTTCAATTAAAATAACAATATTAAGAGCCATAGTTAAAAAAGCGAGGTTAAATTGGAAGAAATAGACATATTCGTATACATCAAAGATAAGGATAAATAAGAGAGGATAATATATCTGCATTCGATTCCTTTTACTCCAAAATTTTTTCGTCGATTACTGAAGAATATGGATGGTACATGTACGATCGGGGGAGGTACTGCAAAAAAAAAATATAAGGTCAGATGAGTCGTCAATAATGAGATAATGACACTGATATTGAACAATGCCTGATCAGGTCACATGGCAAGGCAACAAATGAGTTGTCTCTAAAAACGAGTAACGTTGAATTATGTTTACACAAATCATGTGGCTTGGAGTAAATGAGACTTTGTCAAAAAAGTGAGATTGAAAGATGTCTGATCAAGGGAGAGGAAGGCGAGAGGGTGGGAGCAACTATTGAGTTGTCTCTAAATGTCAGTGATAATGAGGGACTTCTGGACAGATTACATGGCAGGGCGACACTTCATACTGAAAATATCCCGACTACGGTAAACAGGACAGTAGCTGGATGTAAATGAATACACATTAAGGACCTGTCTGTGCAGATGCAGAAAAATGGACAAATGTTGGCGAAAAAAAGTTTTTTTTTCAGCCAACTTGCCTAGAGAGAGAAGCATGATATTGTCATAAGCTCTTAAGATGCATTGGAGCAGAGAAGAAAATGACAAAAGGTGGCCCCATATACCAGTTTTAGAAATGGGCATACAGGATAAGAAGAAAATGTAAGCAAATTTGGAGGAAAAAGATATTTATTTTATAAATCAATGCACAGTTTACAACTACGAACGTCACATTGAGAATTTTACAACATAATATAGTAATCTACAATTCCGATTCGTAATTGAATCTTTCGAAAACGCATACAGCAATGCGTTTATAAAATAGTACCTAGGTTTCGCTAAAAAAAACATTAAAAGCATTCTGGAAGCGACAGAGAATTGCCATCTGTTAGTATCTGTAGCGGAAAGTGAAGAGCCCATCAAATATCCGGAATTAGCCGGGTCATACCTGGCCCCCATGCTGTGAAGAGACATATGCATAATTATCAGTTGTACTGAGACAATCTTTCATGTAACAATTATTATTTTCTTTTATATTAAAATAAAAGGGAAACAGAATAATATTTTTTTGTGCAGGCTGTGCAGATGATGCGATGGAATGATGACAATGATGTATCTTCAACATGCAGCATGAAGAAAGGAGATGATTTGGGTCTGCTTTTTTTGTGCATGTCAGAAGATATCTGGCTTTAAGGCCATTATCAGTTCAGAGCTCGGTATTGAACTCAAACTTAAACCGGCGACGGAAACGTCGCTGCAAATAAAAAGGTGGGATCTCTGACCATGCAACAGTGACAAAGACCCGAGAAAGTGGACAAACAGGACAAGACAAAGAAAAGAGGATAAACTGATTAAAGAGATTTTGAGTTATTTTCCATATCACTGAGAAAGACAGCAGTGGAAATATTTATTTCTTATAGCGAAAATATTATCTTTAGTAAAGAACATTAACGATATTAGTGGAGGGATCTTTAGATGCACAGGATTGTTACTTTAATAAAATTTGGATTTTTTTTTCATTTTGTATTTCTAGTATATTGACAGTGATTTATCTAACTATGTGCATCGCCATAAGCTCATGAGTGTATGAAGGCCATAATCGTATATTACATATTTAAATGCCTGTTGTTGAACGGGAAACATTATGTCGGGAAGCGTTTGTATTCGCAAGTATTCAATTTGTGAATACACTTAAACTTTAAATATGGGTGAATTTTCTTTGTTTGGAATTATTTAAAAATTACAATTTCTGTACAAAGGCAGCGCAAGTAAATGTAAAAAAAAAATCCGACGATTAAAGTATTTAAAAAAAAATTGTTACTTACAGGATACCGAGTACCTGAGCAGTAATGATGCTGACTTGATACGTCATATCGTAAAAAGCAATCCCAACGGAGTAGGGATATGCACACATTTTACTACCATAGGCAAAGCCTAAAAGGAAAATAAGACATTTCTGCTTTTTGTGCAAACTTAAAACTCATGACTTCTTCATTGATAGGCATATCAGTTACGCAATGTAAAGAGCTGATGAAAATTAGATACAATTTAAAGAACATCCAAATTATTTCCTTTTTGCGAGGCACTCACTCATAGCTACTTGTATTGAAGAACGTAACAGAAATTGCTTTCCATAGAAAGAAACATCAAAAAATCTTTAAAGTAAGGGTTCATATCCACGACCTCATTGACATGGAGAATGTAGGAGCTAAAAAGTTTGAATACGTATTTTTCTTCTATGCAGTAAAATCATAGTAGAAAGATACTCATGTGAGAGCAAAGCAGCAGCGAGTCGTCTTTATTTGGTGCTCTCAGTTAGTACTTTTAGAATTTTGGTTCTTCTCTGGCCATTGATGGAGAGTTTGCTCAGAAGGTTATACGCTGAAGAAGGTTATTTCGCCTAGCGCCAGCCTCTATAGGCAACATCTGTGATTTGTATCCAGCTTTTTCTAGCCCTTTTCTCAAGTGTTGGTATATTTTCTCTTTTATATGTACTTTGAGTTCGACCATAGGGATTTGTCGAGTAGCATTTGAACTGAAATCAATGTCAGGCCTCATTCCTGTATCTTGGATGGCCTCAGGATGTCTGTTCTATTCGAGGAGATCGGTTAAAAAGTCCTGTCTTCTGATATAAATACTAGTGCCCGTATCTTTGTTAGACAGGCAGAAGGTTCTTATAGAAATGAGAAGTTGGTCGACATTTTAAAAGCATTCCCCTTACAGATCTACGTCACAGTGGCCTATTTAAATTTGACTTTTAAGTATTCCGTGTCATGAAGATAGATTTCAAGCTCTAAAATACAATTTTTAAAAAATCACCTTAGTTACAAATAATAGAAAACTTTTTTCATATGATCACTAAGTTTCAGAGTGTAACACTAAAATAACTTTATCATAAAAAACCCCTAAAAATTTAGAATCACGACTGGCGCTGTGGTTGTTCAGGTTTTTATTCCACGACCGCCGTGTACCATTGTTTCCATCCATTTCTCATTCGTTTTACCGGCACACCTAATCCCGTCAGGCTGCACTATTAGACTGAGAATGAGATCCTATTTTTATTAGTATACAACTGTTTCTTACCATTTGATGGGAAATAGAGCCTGGAAAAAATAAATAAAAACATCTTTTTTTTTTAACTAACTCAATAAATCTTTATTTAGAATGATGCCAATTTCAGGCAATTTTAAAATGATAGATAAGTTAATGTACAAGAATATCAACTAAACTTCTTTGTTGCTTCCCAAACGGACAATGTCAACTTTTTTTCAGCTTATGTATTATATTATATTATTGGACTAAAAGAGTCATGTAAATAAACTACTGTAGTTGAACATATTTAATTTATGGTATAACGATAACACCGCTTGTGTGGACCACTCAAGACGATAATAATAATAATAATAATAATAATAATAATAATAATAATAATAATAATAATAATAATAATAATATGACATTTATATAATGCAAATCCACAGAACAATCACTGCTATATGCCCTTTATAACATATTCATGAAAACCATTCATATGCACATTATTATGTGCATATGCAATTCCACATTTTTGGAAATTACGTAAACCATTCAAAATGGAAAAAAACAATGGAAAATCAACATTCTAATATAATTTTAGGGGATAAAATGGACTGATTCATTTATTGATTGTATGTTGTGTATAGTTACCT
>BLXT01005367.1:44082-56424 GCA_019648995.1 Plakobranchus ocellatus
AAAAAAAAAAAAAAAAAAACAAAGTAATATATCAACTGATGCAAGGTTATAAAATAGTTCATACAGGTAATTCTTCAAAGGAGTAGGTCGCCTCTTCTTCATAAGCTGAGTCATTTTCCAGTTGTACGAGTAGCCCTACTGTTACAGAAACAAAATCTACGTCTAAGGTTGATGGGTTCCTGAATCCAGGTGAACACCTGTTGAAATGTGCGGACCAGGTGGCAGAAGATTCTGAATGAGATGCATGTCTCAGACAAAAGATAAAATAGATTTCTGTGCCAGATGCAGACAGACTTAATGAAAAAGAACCGGAACGACTGTTAAACGAGGTTAGTGAAAATATAGGTGAAGTGAGGGCATAGGTTTGAGTCGGTGTAAAAACATGAACCATGAACAGGGTTTTCATCCGTATAATTATATAGAAAATGAAATTTTAACAGCTTATTTTCTTATATTTAGTCTCTTTTTTCTGGTAACGGAAAAAAAAAACAACAACTCTTCCTCTCACTCTTTATGAGTCTTTTGTCTACAGCATTATTTTAATCACAAAATTCTTCAGAACTGTCACTGCGTTAATTTTTTTTTGTTTTAAGTCTAATCCTCAACGGTATAGATATACAAATTCTACATTGTTTTTTTTTTTTTAAAGGCAACAAATTTAGCGCTTTCCGTCGTTCAGATGTAGGCTTGGCAGAAGCAGAGGCCTTGTACTTTCCATTGCAGTGTCAAGTATTGGCCGTCTTGACAGCGTTTAGAAGTAGTTATCTGTGAGAAACATAATAGAGACTCAACATTCACCGTTGGCAGCCGTTTCGATCTTTAATTAGTTTAGTTCCTTAACGATACTTTCAATAATCCTGTGTTTTAAGTGAGTTGAAATAGACCAAAAGGTGACATTGCCTTGCTGCAAACGTTTTACAACTTTTTTTAGCCCGCCACCGGCGCCCTGGCCTGACAGAGGGCCCGAAAGCCTGAGATCACCTTGTTGTGAACTTGTTATACACAAAAACACAAACACTCACTTTAGCTGCATTTTGATCCAATCTCCCATTATTTTTCAGTTTGCCAAAAAGCTTGAAGACCATCTGAAAAGAACGCAGCTCCAAATTCATGCCATGAACCAAAACGCTACAACTCCGACAAAAAAAGCTAGAGAAAAAAGATCGTGGAAAAAAACCTTTTTGGATGTATATAATGTGAAGATAGAACGATTGAAAAAATTGAATTTTAAATTTGGATCATGCGTTTGCACTATTCAACGGAAAATTTTAAAATGATTTATGATTTTGCATAACTTCAATTATTTTAAAATAGAACCCATCAAATACTTTCCAACCCAATCTCCCTCAAATATATTCGGTGTCTTTTAATCGAAATAGAGTAATCAAATTTGTACCGTGTGACATCAATTTAAATTTGAAATTTTTATTGGAAATACTCGGGTGACTGTGTAATGATGGTCCTCGAAATCTACTTGAAATACGCCAATTTCTATCGTTTTTACATTGAAATGACAGGCACGATTATGCACCAATCCCTGAAAATAGACAAAAATTAATTAAAAATTTGTCTTTAAAAGTCAGTAGTCATGTGCATACACGTAATCGATACTTTTTTGACATTTGCAAAAATTATCGGTATCAAAACTAAAAATTGCACAGTTCTAAACTTATTCATTTGGGGCCTAAAATTACATATTTTGCCCTCTCTAATGAGTAAACACCGAGACCAAATAGTAGTTATCAATATTTCAAGTGGAGATGCTTCCTCATCCCTTTCGTATGTACAAATTTAATGACGTGAAGCTTAAAATGTGGTGCCAGGTGATAAAATAAGTTATCAAGACAACACAACCAACTTACAATTCCGCTACTCATTTACTTTTTAAAAACAGTAATCAAAACAATCCCAATCATTTTCAAGCCGATTACGAGAGCTTTAGAGAAAAAATTCTAGTGACCAGCGCCCCCCTCGCCGCCTCGCCCGTCCTTAGCTCCCCCTCAAATTAATAATAATAAAAATAAAAAAGATATAAACATGGTTTTTTTATACATTTAACCCAAAGAATATTCATACCGTGCACATTTTTGCAAAAAGTGAGCAACTTTTATATGGTGATTAAAAAAAAAAGTTAGGGTATATGAGTTGAAATGAAGTTCTTGAACCTACAAAAATGTAAAACTATAGAGCTTCGCACCATGGTAACTTGAAACACGAAGGATCCGATAGTAAACCATGTAACGCGTGCTGGGCAAAATTATTTCACGTTTGATAACAACAGCGATAAGCGGTTTTCTGTTTTCTCTATCTGTACCAAGTTTCCAGATGTATGTACCGACCTACTGACATCAGCCGAGTGCAACGTTACGAATTCGCCGAACCGACACAAAAAGAAGTCTTGTTTTGCTGGTCGAAAGAAAAGTTCACCAGTTTTGGCACAGCATTTTTATCTCATATCTCAAAACAAATAGGGGTTTCATGTCTTTGAATCTGTTTCTTCCATGGTTTTAGTATTAATCTTAATAGCAAAACAGCCTTCATGTACAATCCATTTCCTCATACAAAAACTTCTTGAAACTAAATCTGCTATTTGAAAGAAAAATGTCTTAAAATCCTGCATCGTGTGCTGTGTATGTTAGTTTATATCCTGTCACTATGTTGACCGTAATCCTTTTCAAGTTTTTATTTCTTAAACACCAAATCTTTGGACAAGAGTTCACTCCATCAATGCATATGCTAGGTTAGTCCCGGCATAATCGGAGTTCACCACGCTAAACATATTAATCATAATTGTCAGCAAGCATTTTGAATGAAATGAAAAGAGCTTGCACATTATTCAACTTATTGACAATCAATATTCAAGAAGGCAAAAATTCGAACGTTCAAAATTGCCATGAAATCAATTATTTTGGTTCACTGAACAAATAAGCTCCATGCATTTGAGGCCAGGAAAAAAAAAAAAACAAAACAATAAATGGTTTCCCTGGTTACACAAGAAGCAAACTTTAAAACTTCAAACTTCTTGGGCGCCCAGAGTATTCTTGAATAAAAAAAACCCACAATAAAAACAACAACAACAATAAACAGACTCGAACCCGCGACAATAAGTTCCCTGCAAATCTCAAAGCGGGTTCGCTATCTATTGTGCCACCAATGACCCATGTCCTCAGGAATTATAAACCCTGTATAAATAAATAAAAAAGGGAAAATCTGTAAATATACACATACATGATTTTCACAACCCTTGGAATGTAATTGCAATTTTGTAACACAAACAGTGATTATAGGTCTCCGAAAGATGCTTTTTAATTTTTTTTAAATCGGCATATACACAGAAAATTTTACAGAAAATTTTCAATAGACTGAAGTTTTTTAAAAAGGAGAGGGTCCCTACAATATAACTATAAGATACCAGGTAAAGATGAAATTGTTAATTACAATTATCTATTCCAAAGAAAGTTTAGCATGGAAATTACTGTGCAAAATTGTGACAATTTTTTTTCTCTCCAAAAGTATTGGATTACATACATTGCATGAGCAATACTTATGATCACTTGTGACAGCTTTTGGTTTTTTACGGAATGCTCACCACTGCTCATGCTTTGCTGCAAGGTTGTTGACCTTTGCTGTCCTTACTTGGAAAGCTCATGCAGCATTTTTATTTTTTTGTGATGCCAATGCAATTATTGGAGCCTGTGCCGTCGTTATCAGTCTAATAGCTCTGAGCTACATGACCGCCGCATGATACCCTTGCTAATGCATCTTGTGATCTCTCTATGTCCCAGCTGTTCTTCCATACTATTTTTGTCAGAAAAGTTTTCGCTTGTTTAGCCTGCATTTGGAAAAGAAAAGTTCAAATTGTGCAATCATCAACCCCTGCAATAAATTCTCGACACAACATGAAAATCATCGCCTGCTTCGCCTCTTGAAAATGTTATTTTGGATAAGCATTTGAATACAATCAAGATCTTTAGTTTTGCTGTAAAAAAAACTTGTTTAAGTTACTTCCCCCATCGCCCGTTATTCTAACATCATTGAGAGTTGCAATTAGAAATACAGCTTTGTTCGTAGATACATAACACAAGTTGAAAGATCACACAAGAGGTGCATTACACTGCCAAGAAAACTATTGTGAACTTTTAGCCCTTAATATAGTTTTTATCTTTTGTAACAAGACTTTTTCAAGCATTGAAGAGAGACCATCAAAGGATTAAATAAAACATTGTTATTCAAGTTTTATGTTTTACCGGGTCTCTCAGATCTTTTATTATATAATTTTGAGCCTACAGGAAAATGTGGTTCGACGGCAACGAAGAAAGACATCCGAAAAAGACAAAAATGCTGGGATATAAGAAAAACCGCGGGTCTTTTCTGCAATTGAAGGCTGATAGACAGGTAAAAAAGTCCAACGTTTTACTCTCTCTTTTTGTCTTAGTTATATCTTTGTTTACGCTCACCTAATCATTCACAGCAAGCGTTAATGGCTGCAGGATTACAGGACTCGCTCTTCGATTGCGTCTGAATCAGAACAATTGTACTCGGTCTTTGTGGAGGTGAGAAATCTGAATCAGCTACCTAGTGAACACAATATAATAATGGCAGTCACAACATTCAAGCCGTTTGCGCTTTTCTCTTTGTCATTTAAGTATTGTTGATTTTGTTTACAGTTTCTTTTCTCACACCATTTTGTAGCATTTGTTCTTTACTTCTCGATGATGCCAAACGTTTAATATGATATTATTTTACACGACACTTCTCCCCCTTCTGCCTCCGCTATCAGCGAGTACACATACACTCATATGCAAACCCCAAACATTCCCAATTTTGAAACCCACCTACCCAAACCACCCTGTCTTGTCTCGTTGGGCATATCGTCTGCAAGGGTGCCGGAACCACTAATTCAGTTGCCCCTCTTTTTCTTCTTCTTCAATGTTTCTCGCTTCGCTCACTGAAAAAAAGAATCTCACCTGTTCATGGCCCAGACAGGCTGCTGATTTGACTGGTTTTCAACACTTTTCCTCACGTCTGATCTTTACGCTCAATGA
This sequence comes from Plakobranchus ocellatus, assembly GCA_019648995.1. Classification (NCBI taxonomy): domain Eukaryota; kingdom Metazoa; phylum Mollusca; class Gastropoda; family Plakobranchidae; genus Plakobranchus; species Plakobranchus ocellatus. The sequence goes on from BLXT01005367.1 coordinate 49,128, forward strand.
TCTTGTTTTGTAAAACTACAATTACCTTTATAGCAACATGGCTCGACATCTACCTGAGTTTTCCTCCAGTTTAATATTGAGTTCATTGAATGGATCAGAAGATGATGATTTCACACGATTTTAAGAGTGAAAGCACCTGTTCTGGGAATATTGCACAAGAGCTGAATCTAGCCTAGTTTCTCCGTTTGCACTTGCAGGTTAGGCAGTATAAGACGGGCAGACGTGCAGTGTTTCATTTCATTTTTTAAGCGTCTGACCTTGCAGAATTAATTAAGATCGCACTAGCGAAGGGCTGTCTCCCTTCTGTGTTTTCAGAATCCATGTGAGATATCCTGAAACATTTAAGAGCACATAACTTTAATACCTTCAAGGTAAATGTGCAAAGCTTTTAACAGAAATTCTATGAATTTCTTGACATTTTAAAGTGAATCTGTTTTCAGCACTGCCTCTTCTATGTCTTAAACTAAACAATTGTTCAATTTATCACGCCACGAGCCAAGCGCAAGACAATAGATTTATCTCGTCACAGGAAAATTTGTGCTGAGCAGGCATGACATCACACAAACTGGGTTATCTAAAAATGAAGAATATGACTGCGGTGAAACAAAACACCAGCACCCACGACAATGTATGAAAGTCCGGGTCATATATTTATGATTCCATCAGCATCTAAAGTAGAAAACGTTCTAGATATTCCATTGGCTCATTTTGTACGAAGGGACTTTGAAGAATCAAGCCGTACCGAGCAATACTTTTATAAACTGCAAAAAACAAAAACAAAACAAAAAAAGAATACCCGCAATCTTGTCTAGACAAGTATTTCATTTTGCTTTTGTGTATATGACAGAGCCAGAAGAAAAAAGAGCGGTTAGTGTCTGATAACAATTTCCTTTGTGATGAAAAAAAAAAGTTGCACAAATCTCTTAGCTCATTCGGATATGGTAAGGTAATTTATTTTTCCTTTGGTTCACAGTGTTTATTCGCATATGACTGCCAAAAGCCATGCTGATTCTGCGAGTACTTTTACTGTGTTTGTGTATTAATACATCTTATTCAAATGTGTCTCAAACACAGCACCAAGAAACTCGGGAAATATTACAAAGGAGAACAGGTAATTGAAATATTCATTTTTTCTATTTATGATAAAATGATTTTTATTAAAGGTATTTGTAGTAGTAGTAGTAGTAGTAGTAGTAGTAGTAGTAGTAGTAGTAGTAGTAGTAGTAGTAGTAGTAGTAGTAGTAGAGTAGTAGTAGTAGTAGTAGTAGTAGTAGTAGTAGTAGTAGTAGTAGTAGTAGTAATAAAATCAGCAGCAGCAGCAACAGCAGTGAGAGCAGTAGTAGCGGCAGAAACAGCAGCAGCAGCAGTAATAGCAGCAGCGGCAGCAACAGTAGCAGCAGCAGTAGTAATAGTAGTGGTAGCAGCAGGAGCAGTAGTAGCGGTGGCAGTAGCGGTGGCAATGGTATGATTTTTTAATATTTCATTTCATGGAAAACAAACCAAAAGACATAGGAAAACACCCCTCATTAAAGTTATTTTCTTTTTTGCTCCGTCTATTTGTGTTTTGCTGCAGATGATCTTCTAGCTCAGCTGAATCATTTTGAGACAGTCATACCTCAACTCGTAGACGAAAGTGGTGATTTTCTTAGCTATCACGTTACTCATTCCGGTGTACAACATCATCACTACCAAGAGCTCAAAGCTCGGACAAAACGATCGGTCAACAGTCAGCGGAACCATAATGGAGACCGCAGGGAGTTGAAAACAAACGATTGGAGAAGGTCCAATAGAACCAGGTCTCAAAATCTTGACCCAAACCTTCGACTGGACGGGAGTGACCAGGCTGGGCGGAACTCTGTATTCTACAAGCTTCGCGCCTATGGCCGAGAGTTTCACTTCAACCTGAGCCTCAACACTCAACTCTTAGCCAAGGATTTCGTTGTGGAGTTTTGGGGAGAAGATGAAGCTAAAAGGGGCCTTGGTAGGGTTGTGGGAGGGGGAGAGGACATCTGGGGGTGTCATTACACAGGTGTCACACTGGACCTTCACGCCTCTGATGCAGCCATCAGTAATTGCAATGGCTTGGTGAGTCAAATGCTAGTAGGATTTTCTTATACTACACACTTTAGTACTACAGTATCTTAAAACATCATCGTAAGATTCATTGTCCGACGTCCAATGGTGAAATGACCATGCAGAGCGTCTTTCCGCCTGGCGTATTATATAAAATTACCGACATTTTTTTTTCTTTTCATTCGAATATTCCTCCATTCATTTCCCGTTTATCATTTGGATCTGAAATTAAATCTTTTGCCTTCCATTACGCCGATTACTACTTCCTCCTCCCTCTTTTTTGGCTATCTATCTGTCTGTCTGCCACCTTATCTGTCCCTCCTTCTGTCTGTCTGCCATCTTGTATGTCTCTCCTTCTGTCTGTCTATCTGTCTATCTGTCTGTCTGTCTGACTATCAGTTTGCCTGTCTATCTGTCTGCCTCCTTGTCTGTATATCTGTCTGCCATCTTGTATGTCTCTCCTTCTGTCTGTCTATTTTCTGCCATCTTGTATGTCTCTCCTTCTGTCTGTCTGTCTGTCTGCCTGTCTGTCTATCGGTCTGCCTGTCTATCTGTCTGCCTGCTCGCTTGTCTATCTGTCTCTGTCTCTCTCTCTCTTTCTCTCTCCCTCCCTTAAACCTCTCTATGATCTGTTTACCCATTGTACTCCACAATATACCCTGTTTTTTTTTTTATCTCTCTTTCCTGCAGAATATGTTTTTACAGCATATTTGTATTTTTGTCAGTAAAAGATAATCTTTACTTGGACTTCGCCAGTTGTAATGTTCAGACAGAATAAGACACCTGCTCGTTTTAAACTGCTGATGGTTATGTCAAAAGGACGATATGAACAACATAAAACTTTCAAAACAAGACAATTTTTTTTATTGTAAACGAAAGTAACCTTATTGATCGTGTGCTTCTTTTACCTCTTAAATATTTTTTCATAAATGAAAATTTACTAGATATGACTTACAAAAAGGCTTCTTTCTTAAAGATAAATTTTATTCAGACAAAAATTCCTAATTTTCTGGTCAAACAAAGAGACAATTACTGGTCTATAATCAGCTGCTATTTTGGTACACACAAATCCGACACCCTGACTCATGTGAGGTAATTTGCTTGAGCATATGACGGAAGCCTATGAGAGAGACTGAGTGAATAGAAACCCTGAGATCACCGGTTAATGGTGGACTGGGTATACCAATAATCAATCAATCAATCATGTGAGGTAAAGAAGACTCATCGTAATTGTCGGAAGGAAATGGTCACTGGGTCAGATACACATTGTGCCGCCGCCATGTATCTCTGAGGTGTTTTGAGGGTTACTTTATTTTGGTACACACAAATCAGACACCCTGACTCATGTGAGGTAAAGAAGACTCATCGTAATTGTCGGGAGGAAATGGTCACTGGGTCAGATACACATTGTGCCGCCGCCATGTATCTCTGAGGTGTTTAGAGGGTTACTTATTATTACCTTGCTCTGAACAAAGGTGAACAAAGTTCCCTGGTTTATGCCGGATCCGACCCAGTCAGTGAGGTAACGAGGTCATACAGTGCAATAACGCCCAGTAACCAGATACTCCAAATCTAAATACCGAAAAAAGAACAAAAAAAACAAAAACAAAAAAAAAAAACCCAAAACAACGCACATCAGCCAATAAAACAAACTCTGCAATGTGTAAGCTCATGGCGCGGAAAGTTTGCTAATCGTCTTTTCTTTTTCAATGTTTACCTTATAAGTTTCTTTTTCACATTTTCCATTTCTGCATTAGAAATCTGGGCATGATTGAGTTCATAATACATATTTTACATCTCGTTACATACATAACTCTATGTATATGCATGTGTATGGGTACATATGTATAATACAAATACCTACACACATTCATATACACATAGGTATATATAATAATATATTAAATAATACAGGTATGAAAAATATGAAGGTAAGAAAGTGAAACGAAAGGCGATAAGGACAATAATGCATGCAAAGACGGATGCAAACTGATACCCCCAAAAAAGAGAAAAAAAGGAAGAGAGTGTGAGAGAAACACAGAGAAAGAAAGAGAGAGAGTGTGTGTGTATGAGAGTGAGAGAGAGAGAGAGAGAAAGAGAGAGTGTGTATGAGGGTGAGAGAGAGAGAGAGAAGGAGATAGCGGAAAAGACTTCGACATAATTAGTTAAGGAACAACTAAAAAATCAAGAAAGTGCAGTCTTGTGTGAGTTTAAAGGAAAGAGCAAGGGTAAAATTGGTGTTTTGGTCGGGCGGGGAACAGTCTTAAACACTTCCAAGACAATAAAAATACCTGGGTGAAGTGAGTACGCTGTTACATGCTCACTACAGAATTCCCCACCAGTCTAATGCTTTTTTAAAAGGATGAAATGTGCTCTTTGGCAAAGGCCACTGAACTCTTTTAATAATTATTAAACAAATTGTGAAGGAAAAAGTGTGTAGATTCAGCTGTTTTTGCGATTAAAATAATGAAACACATTTTTTTGGGGTTCATTGCCATAACCATTCAGAGAAAAACAAGACTACAGGAAGAAATTTTCTGTAAATAATAATTTGTGTTTTGTGCATCGCTTTTACTCAAATTTTCTTTTTTTTTTTTTTTTTTTTTTTTTAAATATCGAGACAAAAGTATATATAAGCGAGACATTTGCAATACAAATTCAGGTTGAATTTAAAAAGAAAATTCAGAAACTGATAATTCAAATGATATAAGGAGGAATGCTGGACTGTAGATGTGTCACAAAACAAGTCAAAACAATACTTTGACAGAATTAATGTTAAAGAATTTGGCATCTTGAGTGTAATAAGATCAATGCGTATTAATTCACACAGCCTTATCTTTTTTTTTTTTTTTTTTACTGAGACGATGCTATGTAGGTTAAATTTTTGTTCATGACCTACTTTAGCAATGGCCCAATTTTAATCGTCTGAGCAAATATTATTGTTTTTTGTTGTTGTTATTGGATATTTTTTTTCTCCAACGCCATTTATTATTACTATCTCTTTGTCATCTTCTTCCTTTGTTTGGCAATCTGTCAGCTTTACAATTCGAGCGCCCTTAGATAAATTAGTTTTGACTTGGTAGGTTTTAACTAGATCCATCGTTTCGTCTAAACATTTGCCTTTCTTTTATTATTATGTCTCACCTATCCCATCTATATGCTCGCCAGTTTGTACGTGAAGTTCTTATGTTTCTCTCTCTGACTGTCGTCAGTCTGTGTACCTTTTTTGTTTGTCCGCTGTCTGTCCATCATCTAGATATTCATTTTTCTTAATCCATATAGCTGCACATTTATCTGACATTGCATCAATCCACGCATTTCCACTATTACCTATTCCAATCTGTTAATTATTGTCTATCTGTCTATTCATACTTTTTTTTTTTTTTACCGAATTTCCTTCCTACCTACGTACCTCCCTTTCTATCTATCTATCTATCTATATCTATATATATATATATATATATATATATAGAGAGAGAGAGAGAGAGAGAGAGATAGATAGATAGATAGATAGATAGATTAATATACATATATGTGCATAAATGGGAGGTAGAAAAAACTGCTTTTTTCCTTCCTTCTAGGCATGTGTCTGTTATATCTACCTATCTTTAATTCATTCAACCCATCCACATTATATTGATAAGTTTCCTGTTGCTTTCTTAAAAACTTCTGTTCATTATCGTCTACCTACCGACAACAAAGGACAAAGAGAGAGAGTGAGAGAGAGAAGAGAGAGAGAGAGAGAGAGAGAGATAGATAGATAGATAGATAGATTAATATACATATATGTGCATAAATGGGAGGTAGAAAAAACTGCTTTTTTCCTTCCTTCTAGGCATGTGTCTGTTATATCTACCTATCTTTAATTCATTCAACCCATCCACCATTATATTGATAAGTTTCCTGTTGCTTTCTTAAAAACTTCTGTTCATTATCATCTACCTACCGACAACAAAGGACAAAGAGAGAGAGAGAGAAGAGAGAGAGAGAAAGAGAGAGTAGGGTGAGAGTGAGTGAGAGAGGTAGAGAGGAGCGAGAGGGAGAGAGGGTGAGAGAGAGACAGAGAGAGAGAGAGAGAGAGAGAGAGAGAGAGAGAGAATGGAAGCGGGTTGAGAAATGCAACCACAAAGGTAAGCTTTAGCTCTGCTTGCACTTAAGTGCAGCGACTGCACTTCGGTTCTGTGTGTGATTGCTGACGGACAGATGAATCCCTGGCCAGCACTCTGTCATCGTTGACCTACTCATGCCATGGCCAGTTCAGATAAAATAGCGATAGGGTGATGAAAGCCAGTCCATTGCTTTATGAAGGCTTTCCTCCCAGCATCTTGACAGAACAAGAAAACGCGTAGCGGAGGTTGATCTCCATTATTATTATGTCCACATACTTTAAACCCTGATAAAGAGAATAGGGTCATAATTCGAAGTATTGCCTAGCCCCAGTGTTTTTATTTATCAGTATCTTAATTAGCGATATTTGGTCTTAAGTCCATGTTTAATGCATTCTCAAGGATTTTGAATCAGAGAGTCTCCATAAGATGCCCAGATATGCCAAGTTGAAGCGTACACGGTCAAAATGGAGGAATAATGAAGAAGATGTGCGTGTGTGTGTGTCCGAAAAAAGGGGGTGAGAGGAGGGAAGGGGGGTTGTTCAGATTAGCCCTTTGAGTTCATGGCATCACGTTTGATTTCTTACTTTAGTGATGTTAGACCAGTACTTTTTGTCTTTTTATATGTCTAATGTTGATAACAGACTTGCTGTATGGCACAGAACAAACTTAATTTGTATGGGTGTTTTTATACCACGTTTGACGCTTTACTTCGTGAGTCTCACTGTTTGTGTGGCCACATCTGTATCTCTATATCACAATCTGAAATCTGAAAATCGGGACTTTTTTTTTCTCCTTTTTTTTAACAAAGAAACGTCAGCCTTTACTGGCTATCCCGTCCATCTGATATATTTTCTTCTTCGTCAAAATCTAAAAATCCGACTCCTTTTTTTTTTTTGCTTCTACAAATAAGCCTCCCGTCCTTCCTTTCTACTATCAAATTTGCAAATCTGCATCTCGTTGTGAGACCAGTTGTTAGCTCATGGGGTTACTGTTCCCGCACGAAAGTTAAACAAGTTGAGATAACTGCCTTATCGGCAATCTCAGTTATCTTAAGATTCCTCCCCCTCCCTCTCCCTCCCCCTCTCCCTCCCCCTCCCTCCCTCCCTCCCTCTCTC
>BLXT01005367.1:68514-87175 GCA_019648995.1 Plakobranchus ocellatus
CACCTTTTTTTTTTCTCGCGGTTTGCACTGTTCACTCCATCCTTCTCTCTTCCATCCACTACCTGCGTTTCCCTTTCCAACTAGGCTGGATACAACGGTAAAGATCAAGTCCTCTGTACATCGTTAAATCACCCAACAAATAAATCTATCAGCACAACTTTAGACCCATCTATTTTTGCACTCCTTGTTTTTACTCTTCTTTTCAGTGATAAATCCATCTAACTTGTGAGTCTCTTTTTTATTATCTATTTACTTCTATTTTGTTTGTTTTATTTCAATTTTTTTGTAAATACTCCTTCTCCATTGTGAACCGACCCCCCGTCTGCTTTTTCCGCATGTACTGTAGCTCCTTTCAGATCCTCTTGTAGACACGGTAGTCGCCATTTTACGACTTAGAGCACTATGCCCATATTTTATAGTCGTAGTATAGAGTGAACTCTCTCTGTCTTCCTCTTGCTTTCACAACTCCGTTGCTACAACCAAGACGCTTTTGTCTGCACATAAATATCGCGAAAAGCGTAAGATAAAAAACCAGTGTTAGATGACGGTCAACATTTTATGTGCGGATTGCATCTCAAACTACTTTTTTCTTTTTCTTCACCAGGGCAAAGACTTGCCAGAAATCAACTACCACGCCGACAAGTCTTTGGATAGTTTCTGCAAATGGCAATATCGCCTCCAACAGAAAAAAGGCAACAATTCGGACAACCACTACCATCATGATAATGCTATACTTATGACAAGGTAATTTAGATTATTGAGGAATCGTAATAATTGCAAAATATCGTTTCATTTTACTGTTTTCACACATCAGACCCTCTTCACCTCTCTAGGAGATTCAGTTTTTTAAAAACCTCCTTGACCGCAGGAGTGACGACTTAAAAACACCAAATACTAGACAGTTTGCATTAAAAATCCAGACCTTAAGATCAACGGATTAAAATAAGCTTCTATCAGATACCCTCACAATATTGAGATAAAAACTGAAGTCTGGACTCACTCAAATGCTGTCGAAGTTGATGCCTGCTTGAAACCCTTGCAATTCCATAGAAGTAAATAATGGGTTTAACAAAATAATATATTTCGCATCGATTTGCCATCACATTTGGCGCTGAAATCGATATTATAATATTTTGATTTTGGTACACCAAAGATTTGAGTCTCGGCAGGGCAATCTACAGCTTTAAGGGAAACACCAAAAACCGCTCAATTTCTTTTCAGTCCAGATGAGTCCATCCATCCGTTAAAGATAGATCTCAATGAATTTTCATCATACATTACGATATCCATCCCCACCCTGATTTTTATGACTAGTGAAAGGATCATAATCTTTTTACTGGGGATTTCTGCACGGTTCAGGGATAGTTCTAGTCATTTTAATCCAAGCGCCTTCTCTATCCTATTGCTAAAAATATTACAGAAAATCGGTACACCATTCTTTAAAGCATTAGATATTTTAAGGATCGGTTAATAAACTACGCTGAGTACGATCTCCTCATTATAATTTGTTTGTGCAATAATCGCAAATACAAATTTAAAACAATAACTACAATAACAAGTCAAATTAAGTTAAGAGAGGAGGATCTTGGCACAAAAGAGCAAACTACAATTAATCCGTAACGAAGAAAAAAATCTTGTAAGATTGTTAGTCAAGTTTACTAATCACTGCTCAACCGAGACTTGAGTGAGAATCAGGAGGAAACTTTGTCAAGTGAGCGGTAGAAAAGTAGACACAAACAATGAAACCAACAAGTCACGCAAATATAAAGGACTAATAAAGGCTAAACACCCTTTCCCATAGGAAAATATTGGCATTGAAATTCAAAATTTATGTATCGTGATTATAAAAGCCTTAATAGTAATTACATCGGGTGGTAGAATAGAATGTGAGATCGTCAACAGTAATAAAAGATAGCCTTGAAAAAACGAGCATGATCAAGGTGCACATTACTAAGGTGTAAGGCTTAAATAAGCTTAAAATGGCCGGTAACACTATTGATGTTATGATACTAACACAATCAGTACTCCATGTGTGTGAATTCCTGAAAGTCCATGATCACTAGAAATAATAAGTCATGTATTAAAAGTGATCCTCTTTCGCTGTATAGTGTCTAAGACATTGTTATCTTGAAAAAGCGATAAGTCTAGCCACAAGGATAGGATGCCATGATTCACATAACTTTAGCAATCCTTGTACTATCTTTGGCTGAAGATACTTACAAGTCTGGTGTTACGAAAATGTGTAAAGGGGAAACTGGGTGTGAAATTTCATAAAAATTTTAACAAATGTAATGAGGTAAACGGGATGAGTAGTGTAACGCTGATTATGATTGGGTATATTCTCATTAAACAAGCTGCAGTTGGTGCTCATCTTTTCCCGCTTCCTCTTCCCCCTCCTCCTGCCATACTGCTACTACTACCACTGCCACCACAACTACTACTACTACTACTACTACTACTACTACTACTACTACTACTACTACTACTGCTGCTGCTGCTGCTGCTGCTGCTGCTGCTGCTGCTGCTGCTACTACTACTACTACTACTACTTCTACTACTACTACTACAATCACTCCTGCTGCTGCTGCTGCTGCTGCTGCTACTGCTGCTGTTACTGCTACTGCTCTTTTTCTTCTTCTTTTTTTGCAGTGTCGAAATTTTAAAAAGAAAAAAAAACCTTCTGTTGGCATATTAAACTGGTGATACTTGCGTTTGACATTCATATTTTCCTCAACTGGCAGTATTCCGACAACTTCTTTGCCAGGTTTTTTCATTCATTTTTTTTAAAATCTATTTTATGGCCCAGGATAGTCGTTGTATTACAGATCTTTTTATTTCAGTTTCTCATTGCTCATCTTTTTTATATTCCTCAGATATGACATTTGTACCTACAAAAATGATCCTTGCGGGACATTAGGTGAGTATAGGTCCATCACTACTTCTACTGCTGCTGATGCTGTTGCTACTACTACCACTACTACAATCACCACCATTACGACTACTGCCACCACCCCTTTTACTACTACTACTACTACTACTACTACTACTACTACTACTACTACTACTACTACTACTACTACTACTACTACTACTACTAATACTACTACTACTCCCATTTTTCACCTATAACTACTGCCACCCCTCCCATCTTTACAACTTTTGCTGAGTTTTGCTCTATTCATGACATAGTATAAAACCTACATGCTATTCCTTTCTTATTTTCACAGCCATACTACCATTATCAATATTTCTATTGACTCTACCATTTTTATTAAAACATTACCTGCGCTGGCATATCATTATTCCATTAATGAAACTGTCATTTTGCATTGTAATGTACTTAGGTTTTAATGATGTAGATAGAATAATACAATTCATTAGTGACATGTGAAATTTCAAGCTTTCGAACAAAGAATTAGTTTATTACGTGCGCATTTTGTGCCGCATTCTAATTACTTTGCATTGTTAAAACATCTATGCGTTGTTTTTCACACAAACCCATGTTTTCACTTGTCGCGTTATCGCACGATCAGGCCTGGCTCCAGTTGAGTCGATGTGCGACCAGCAACGAAGCTGCAACATCAACCAAGACATTGGGCTGGCGTCGGCTTTCACGATCGCTCACGAGATCGGTCATAAGTAAGCAACTTTTTTTTGTAGTCTGATCCCTTCACAACGCAAATGATATTAGCTTTAGCCTCCTCATGCTCCGAAACAAAAAGTTACAGACGGCAGAAATTGTATTTAGCTAGTACTGTGACCCTAGCGACCTCTATGCAAACAAAGCATTTCTGTTTGCCCCTTTGTTAAGCACGTCAAGGTTTTGTTGCGGTATATTGTGGGCTGTTCTGGGTGTTGGGGATTACTACTGTTGTGAGCCGAGGGTTTTGTCATTGGATCCTCATCAGTGTTAGTGGGAAAGTTTAGCCAGGGCATCAAATTTTCTCCAATGGCAGGTTCCGAACTGGAAATAACGGATTTTTTCATAAGGTCGCCTATTATAGTGGCGCACACCCAGCCATCTAGATTCATAATTAGCGTAATCAAAAGAAGATACGATAATGAAAGTGCCACCGAAATGGAATCTTTTCCCCTAACTATTTAAGGATGCTGATACATTTTAGAGATTAGTCTTATGTGAGTGAAGAAAAACAATATCAAAACATTTAAATATAAATTTAATTTCATTGGTTGCTGTTGCAAGACCTGGATTATTTCAACAGTCTCAACATGGACAACTTGTACATTGGAATGATTAAATCTCTTTTTGAAAGCAAAAAGAAATTAAAGAAAAAACTTCGTACATAAAAAAAAAATTTTGTTTCCGATTTATAATTATGACATATATAGATTTGCAGCACATACGTTGTTTTCTTGCGCTTATTATGCATAGGGTTTTGTTTCGCGTGGAAATAGCAGTTTACTTAAAGTTTAGTTAATGATTATTGAATTACGTTGGAACTTGAATTTGACCCTTTTGTTCCAAAGGTTTAAACTTATAAATTTTGCCACAGAAGGAATTTGCCGTGCCAATGTCATATTTAGTGCAATTTCATATTATGATTCAAATTAAACCGCTTTTGTTTACCTTAAGAAACAAAATTATTTGTTTCTACATTTCATCCTCAAAACTACCAGTTTTGGCATGTTACACGATGGCGCGGACAATCAGTGCGGTAGACCGGGAAATGAACCGGCCAGGTTGATGGCTTCGAGGCTGACCTCAGAAACATCCCCATTTCATTGGTCAAGCTGTTCACGGAGATACGTCACGGACTTTCTGGAGTAGGACATCAGTATTGCTTGTAAATATAAAAATCTGTGAAGTATGACTTTGAGTGCGCCGCTTTATCAAGTGTAAATGTAAAAATCTGTAAAGTAAAAATAAAAATATGTGAAATATGTCTTTGAGTGCGCTGCTTTATCAAGTGTAAATATAAAATCTGTAAAGTTAATATATAAATCTGCGATGCATGGCTTTGCCGGCGCTGCTTTAACAAGTGTAAATAAATATAAAAATATGTGAAGTATACCTTTGAGTGCGCTGCTTTATCAAGTGTAAAATATAATAAAAATTATAAAGTATTACGTTGAGTGCGCTGCTTTATACGGCAACTGTTGTACAGTTAACAAAATACTATCTTAATCTAAACATTTTTACAACATAAGTGAAAAAAAAACCGCACACAAATCTAACAAAATGTTTGTTTATCATGCTTTTGCTTACTTTCTAGATCAATCTATTTCCACAAAATATTCAGAGGCTAACGTTGCTTATTCTCAGCATGATAATCAGCAAAAAAGTACCATTGTGGCTTCTTAAAAAAACGATAACTTAATTGAATGTCAGGCCGTCTGTTTTCTCCCCTATACAATTGAAAGCTGCAAACACTCTTACTGCTTTTACTAAATCCAAACTCATCCCTGCAAACATATTTCTTATTCGGATTTTTAATGAAGTTATTCCCGTTGTTCTCGTGTCTAATTATTTATTTCTACCAAAGAATAGTGTAACTATCCTTTGGCTAGACTAAAGAGTCACTAGTTATTGGAGGAAAGAAGATGTCATAATTATACATTAATTGGATGGATGAAAAAAATTATAAACTTATGTATATGTGAGAAATTTATTTTGGAAGTTGTAATAAAAAACACCCAAAGAATAACCAACTAAGTCATCTATGGGTACATCAGATAACTGAGCTATCTTTACGCTCACCTTTCTTCAAACTTAATTTATTCTGTTATTTTTTGTGCCATTGGTGCACTGGAAAATATGTTTAGAATTCTGATTGATCCAAATAGATTGGGAAATCCCAATCCACATGAAGAGTGAAGAGAGGCTCATTGACGCTAAACATTTGACTGAAGGGACTGAAGAACAATTCCAGCTATATGATTCTATTAGAAACAAATAACACACGCCAAAATGTACCAGAATTCAAATCTATCACCTTTCGATTGCAATATTCACTAACCGACCATTAAATACTCCTTCTCTTCTCTTGTACTATAAAACTCAGCTTTGTTTAATGTGTTATCTAAACAGTGATGTTATTACTGCATAATTTAGAGTAACAATTCAACAATCTAAGTAACAGTCTATCTTTGGAAGATACTTGGACTTTTGAATTTAGATTTTCTTTCCATCGAATAAAGAAAGTTCTAAACTGGTTCTCCGTTCAACAGTTCTGGGAAAGGCCGGTGCCTTGACAATGTTCCACTGAAGCGAGAGGTCTACCCTCGTGACTTGCCCGGAGACACGTATGACATGGACGCTCAGTGTCGCCTACAGTTTGGCCCCACGTCAACGGCGTGTATGCGGCAGGTGAATGAAAAAGGTGTAATTATTTTTCTGTCGACGTTTTTTGAGATAAAGGATCCTTGGCCTTGTAATTTAAACTATGTGCATCAAGGGCGAGCTAAATTTAACATAATATACATTAGATCTAGATTTAAGTCTACCAATCGAAATGTATTGAAATCATGAATTCAAGTACAGAAATACAAAGTCCTGGCTTCATACAGAGATGAAAAAGGGTCACTGGTTATTTGTATTGTGAAGTGAATCCTTCATTGTGAGAGGAAACCCTTTTACACAAAGGAACGTTTAGCCACGCGAAATAGTGTTTTATTCGTGAAATTTTTAGCCTCTTATGAGTTTTCAAAGTTAAAAGCATAAATAGAAGATTTAATGATAGCTTGTACTCACCAAAATGTATTATTCATGAAGCGTGCAAACAAATGTTTATAAAAGCCAATAGATAGAATTCCTGTCAGTTTCCACCGATTTTTCATGCAAAGGAACCAAATCCGGTTAAATGAGCTCATTATAAACTTTCACATGCTCTCAAAAGTCTGAAACGCTTTTTCAATCAATTTTCTGAATACGAGCACGCCATGCTTCTTAGAATTATTTGTACCATCCTAGATCTCTAGCTTGTCCGCCCTCCCAATGTGCTAAGGGGCGACTAGGTTTCTCCGCTTCTTTTAGCACATGTCTATTATTGTACTTGAATACTCGAAACGATCACTTCTGAACGGCAAAAAAGAAAGTTCACATTTATAATAAAAAAAAAAAAAGGAATCAATAAAACAGCGCATAACTTTGATATTGCTTTTCATTTAAAAAAACAACAAAAAACAATCAGCGATAGTGCCTGAACTTCACAGTAGATTTTTTAAACAGTATCACGGGCTTACAAGCCATCGCTAAAGCCAGACCCCTGTAGATTTCATGACGGGAGTTTTCTAACCTCTGTGCTACTAACATCCCTGCCGAAAAGCCTCCAAGATTCGATGGAGATGAGGATATTTTCAGAAATGTGTGATCTCTATGTACTTTCTACTCTATAAGTTGTTGTTTTGACCATGTCTTGGCTGACAGGGTGCCTGTGGGGAGCTCTGGTGCATAGACGCCAATTCCTCTTGTGTGACTTACAGGATTCCTGCCGCAGAGGGCACTGAGTGTCAAATCTCAGAGGAAAAGAATGGGGTGAGCATAGAGTTATTTTGAAAACATATTACTACTGTCTATGTAATCTCTATCTTGAAACTTTGAAAGACCTCTTGGCGCGTGTTCACCATCTCTCTGTTGCATTTTCCCATCAGTCCAAAAGTTATACGAGGAGTTATATGGGGAGTTCAAGAAGTCTTTGGTCTGACTGTGAAGTAGTTGTTAATAACGAGATTCCGTTAGCCTTTAGACAATTTTTTTTTAAATCTACCATGCACATTATGAGGAAAATTCGACAGTAAAAAGGCATAAGTTAGATGAAAACTCCGTAGCTAGTCCTCTTACAGTGTGACAACGCCCTTGCGCACATAGCATAGCAAGCAGTCCGGACAGATGAACAGTGCGGCTTTGAAATCCTGCCACACCCAGCGTTTACACCAGACTTTGTCCCCTCAGATAAATCTTTGTTTCTCTACTTAAAAAAATTATTCGAGGGACATCGTTTCCATGGCAATGAGAACACCATTGAAGCTACGAAACTGGTTAGGGGCCCATTATGGGTCATTTTCTGTCAAGGACTTTTGAAGGTCAAAGAAAAGTCGCATAAGTATGTTATTTTGCAGCGTGACTATTTAAGAATGTGTTGCAAGTTCTATTTTCCTTTCCTTAATATTTAGACCAAGGATTTCTTCAACCTCCCTCATACATATATCTTTAGAAAATGGTGGGCGGTGCAGCTGGATTGTGTAGTTGTATCTCACGCCACTCACGTCGCTTACACTCTCGGATCTTTGTCCACATAACATACAAAATAATGGATTTCAATCTTTAAAATCTTTCGGCCTACAAGGACAATCTATTGTATTATGATGTATAGCTGGTTTAGTTTAGTTTTTTATATAGCCAGTCCACAACATGGAGATATCAGGCTATCAAGCCTTGCGTCAGGCCGGCCGTCGGCAACGGGACTCGAGCCCGCGTCAGAGGAGTCCTTGCAGATCTCAGGGCAGATTTGCTATCCACTGTTCTACCCAGGTCCCATATACAGCTGAGTATGATTAGTGCTGCTCTGATAAACTCACACAGATCTAGACACCAGCCTGATGAAGACTAATATTTCTTCTTATACGAGCAGTTTTGAACGAGTGACGATTGGTGTACATGCAAGTAGTTTAAATAGCAAGGTCTGAAAAGTAATCATAATCTATGCGATTTCAAAGGCTTTGTTATCCAAACAATTATGGGAAAGTAATTCTTACCATAGTATTTACTTGATTATTATGGTTTTTTGTATATAGCCAGTCCACAACAAGGTGATCTCAGGCTTTCAGGCTCTCCGCCAGGCCAGGGCGCCTGTGACAGGGCTCGAACCCGCGACGGAAGGGTCCCTGCAGTTCTCAGAGCAGACTCGCAAGCCACTGTGCCACAGACGCCCCTGATTATTATTGAAACAGGACTGCATTCATGGGCACTGTAGGGAAAAGGCGTAAACAATAATAAGTCAAGGGAGAAGTCTGCGAATCCATAAACAGGATTTGCGATTGTCATCTCCATCTCTTAAGCTTTCGACCTCATAGAACGCAACAGTTTCGACCGCAAAATGTTTTGACATTCTAATCAGCCACCTCAAAGAGCGAGCAGAAACCTTCTGTTGCGGTGGCCACTGCAGAGTCACAGTGCGAGCTATAATAGTTCAAACATAAGTGCTGCGGTCTGTAGCGGTGCGCTGTTGCGATCTCTTGTGCGCTATGTGAAACCGAAGGCCTATCCTTCATGCCTGTATTAAAGCTATTATAATTTGACCAATGAGGCATTTAATCAATTTTCTGAAACCACAACAACGTACATCTCTTGCAAACTAAGTAACAGCCTAGAGATGATAATAATTCTTCTATTATTAAGAAAAACCAACAACTGAATCTCTTCGTTCTCTCATCTTCCACATTACTTATTCTTTTTTTCTTAGTGGTGCTACCAAGGAAATTGTCGGAATCCAAAATATGAGGCAGTTACGGTCCACGGGAGCTGGGGAGAATGGGGATCGTGGGGAGAATGCTCTCGCACCTGTGAAGGAGGCGTTTTAATCAGCGAAAGGAAGTGTGATAACCCAGAGTGAGTACAGGAGGGGAATGGTTGGAGATACCCCTCTCGCAGGTGTTTGAATCTTTAGCAGGAAGTGTGATAGCTTAGAGTGAGGTCAGGAAGGTAATGGTTGGAGACACCGCTCTTGCACCTGTAGGAGAGGCGTTTGAATCATTGACAGGAAGTGTGATAACCCAGAGTACACGAGGGGAGGCAATGTGGGGTTCGTGGAGTGAATAATCGTGAAGACACTGCTGCCACATCTCTATGTGTGGTGATGGAAGGATGGGGAGAAGGGCGGGGGGAGGGGATGCTCTTATAATGCAGATCATGAGTTCGATCGCGTCAGTAGTGGCCAGGATGGCCTCTTGTCAAAAACCCTAGTAAAATGGTTCAACAAAAATAAAGATGTGAATCGAGCGTATGAGCCCAGAGACTTCCAGCATATTTTCTGCGGACTACCATTTATTTGCTTAAATCTTCACGTTAGCTCTTTGGATAGGTAAATAGTAAAAGAAATTTTAAAAAAATGGCGAAATCCTCTCATGTTCTTGTCCACACAGGCCTAAGGATGGTGGGCGGTACTGCGTAGGCCAGCGAAAGAGATACAAGTCTTGCAATTTGAAGGTAAGCATGACATTTAGTTTTTTCTACAATCCGAAAGTACGTGCTTAAACGAGATTTTTTGTTGCGATTCATCTAGTGGTGAGATAAATAATGTATTGGAAAACAGACATTGAACAATAAACTTATAAACAATAATAAAATCATTAGGTTATTAAATAAGCGTTTATATGCGGAATCAAACAGACAGATTCTTCGCAAGCTCTTTTTATGGAACTAGCAAACAATATTCTTTTCAAATTGTTTATTATGATAACTAAGTTCAACGGAAAAATAAAGTTTTCACGGTGAATTCGATGAAACCAGATTGCAAAGTAAGGTTACATCAAAACAATAAAATTAGTTTTTACATTGCTGGTAGGACAGTAGACAGAAATTTGAATCTTAAAAAAGATATTTTTATTTTCAAAGTGTCTGATCCATGTAAACTCTATCGTATGTGGTGTCTCTCTGGTAAAACTTCTTCGTGTCAAAGATAATCCTATCGATATAGAGTGTGTATGTATTAGTAGTGTGTGTGTTTTTGTGTGTATGACATGTCTGAGGAGACAGCAGCAGCGAGAATTTGCCACATATAATTTTATTATGTTCTTTCTCGGATAATCGCCATTCGCCAACACTAGCACATCGTTTTACCGTTACCTATGAAACTATACCCACACCTTTGGCTAGATGTTCTTTTTGTTTCCCTTCTTTCCATTCATGAATAAACGCCTTCTTT
The DNA here is from genome assembly GCA_019648995.1 of Plakobranchus ocellatus. Classification (NCBI taxonomy): domain Eukaryota; kingdom Metazoa; phylum Mollusca; class Gastropoda; family Plakobranchidae; genus Plakobranchus; species Plakobranchus ocellatus. The sequence goes on from BLXT01005367.1 coordinate 79,398, forward strand.
ATCTTTGATTATCTCTGCAGCCTTGCCCGGAAGGGGAGCCTAACTTTCGGCAGGTCCAGTGCAGTGAGCATGACAGTACAGCGTTTAGGGGCAGATACTACAAGTGGGTGCCCTACTCGGGAGGTTGGTCTCAGAGATACCATGAACGTCACTTTCTCGCACATACTTGTGTAGTCCATGAAGCCTTTAATCGTTTTACAACACGTTGACAAACTTTCGTCTCATCAATGAAAACTGTATGCATTTCAATAATGAAGATGCAGATTTGAATGTTCTTATCTTCCTTTTTTTTGTTGTCGAAGTAAGAAATGTCTGTGAGGAATTAGATAAACACCTCGGATTGTTGCGTCAATGATGTAAACCTAAAAACGTGATTACGCATAAATGTTTTATATAATCCGCGCGTTTACAATTTTGCACTGATTGTTCGCTAATGCACGCTCCTTCTCTAGAGCAGGTGAAGCCTTGCTCTCTTGTCTGCATGGCCGAGGGGTACAGTTTTTACACAGAGCGATCACCTAAGGTGAAGGATGGCACAAAGTGTTTCCCCGACCAGCCACACGTTTGTATCAACGGAAAATGTCAGGTAACATCTCATCTTAAGTAAGGGCTAAGAGTTCAGAAAAATAAAGTCAAACATTTCGCGCACACAGATTTTATTTTGAAGATAAATCCTTTCATTTTGTCTTCCATAGTTTTTGCTCAACATATCGGATAAAAAAATAATTTGATATTTTAAAAGAATGATTACAAAAAATACATGCCAATAAAAAATTTGCCCAAATTTCAAGAAAATAAAGAAAGGAATAATATTAAGCGCGATTCCAAATTAGTGTGTTAGTCTAAATATCGAAATATATTTGCTAGTCTTCCCTAACAGACTTGATTTACTTTAAACGAACCGATTCTTTAGTTATAGCAAGGTCTTTACTTAAGATTAGTAATTATTTACAAAGCAATGATCTAATCCAACTTTTTTTTGTTTGGACAGTAAAAAATTATTTTCTTTAATATGTAATCTTTTTAAATTTCCTGTGAAAAGTTTGTCGGATGTGACGGCCATTTAGGATCGAACGTCAAGGAAGACAATTGCAGGGTTTGTGGAGGAGATAACTCTACTTGCAAAACAATATCGGGGCTATTTGATAAGCCGTTACCTACTGGAGGTAAACTTTGCTTTAAAATTAGTTAAGCGTTATATTCATATACAAAACTTGAAGACAAATCTTTTTAACTGTCAGAGCCAAACTGGAAACAGAACAATCTCATAGTATAAAATGTTCATTGATGTTGGGAAAATACAAGAACTGCTTTTGAATAGCAAATGGCCTTGACAAAAGTTATTCCTATGCATTTGTGATTTGTGAAAAGGCAATAAAACCTGCCCCAATACTATGAACGTAATTTATTTCATGTTTGATTTCGTATTCCTCAAGCGCAAACACAAAAATGCACATATCTCTCAAATCTGTCGCATCTGAAGAACACTTTGGCGCTTGCATTTTGTCTTTTATTTCTGTGCTCGAATGCTTTTGAAAACGTATGTCATCTAGGTCTGAGCTTGAAATGCATCTCATCAAATAAGTTACCTTTGTGTAATTCTTGCCTTTATTTGCTTATGTTTTCTCAGAAAAGAGAGGACATCGCAAGCCTTCTCATGTCACACACATATTTATCAAACATTATTTATTATCGTGACATGCCATAGGCTCCATTCAACTCTTTCTCTCTTGATTTCTTGACGCCCTTACATGATTTAAAAAATTTGTCTCGAGATAAATAACATCCCTGCTAGCTTTGGATTGTTTTCATATTTTGGCAATTTTAGCCGTAAAAAACCCAGTTGATATCAAATATTTTCTTTTGCCCTTGGAAGCTCTTGATGTTGGTGGCGCAGCAGCAAAACCGTCTTGAAACCTGTATGGATTTTACTGTCCTGGTTTCGAGTTCAAGCCCCCTGGCAACGCCTTATTAGTACCTGAGATTCTAAGATCACAATAATCGTAAAGGATAGGTTGATTGGGCAAATAATGAAATGCCCTTTCAAATTTTGTAAAGTTGTTCTCAATAAAGTATTTCTGTTGCTCACGATCGGACTCTTGATGCTAACACTGTTAGCGATTATTCAACCTACGTTTTTTCAGCACTTGTTATAATTATTGTGTATTATATTTTGCGAGTTGACATTCTGAGATGACTCGAGTCTCTCACCTTTGTTTTCGAGATAAACAAGACTATTTGCCTTTTTAAAATACTCCCGTGCACGCTGTTTTCTTCACATTTCGTCATCTTAAGTAATTTTTTTCTAGCAAGTGTTATCTTTTTGATCCTTTAATCACTTTTAATTACCAAAGTATAAAATTAAATGTCCCTATTGTTATAATTTATTTATTTTGCAAATGACATTTTGTTTTTCTTTCCCACCAGAAAAGGTCAATAATTATTGTTTTTCCTATTGTAATGAAATTGATTTTTGATGAAACCAAAACAATCATCTATGATTTCAGCTAATGTTATTCCGTTTTATATTGTTCAGAGTGACTAAAACCAATTGTTTTAATTGCTGTTTTGTATCTTCATAGATCTCTTAATGGAGAGTCAGTGAACAGGCGCAGAATTTTAAAAGAGAGTCTTGTGTCGACTGTTATTTGTTCTGCTCACCTTTTTTTTCTTACCTTTCCAGAATACCAGGAAATCGTCAAAATTCCAAAAGGTGCAATGCACGTGAAAGTAACAGAAGCAAAGGTTTCCAAAAACTATCTAGGTAAGAATTTTTAAGAATTATTTCAGCTTACCTCCAGTTGTAAAGATTTCTTTTTGAATTTGATGAACTAAGCACTTTAAAAAGTAAAGATGTTGTCATATATTTTTTCAACTATTTTAAAAGAGGGGGAACAATTTAACTCCATGAAAGTGAAAGCTAACAATTTACCAAAAGTGACGAAGCAGTGGAGAACAGCCGACAAAATATACATCGGGATAAACTATAAATCGTCTCTCTTATCCAGTTTAATATACGCGGTGAAATTCTAAATGCAATATATTACGTAATATATTGTAAAAATAAATCTTATAGCAGCTGCTCACATCACATCTTCCTCTAGCATAGCTTTAGAAAATTTTAGGCTTCGTGCGAAAGCTTTCATTATGTTTTTTTTTACCCTTCTTTTCCTGTTTTTCCTGTACGTGTATACCATTCTTTCATTTGTGACTTTTCCTTTCCAGCGCTAAAGGATACGCGAGATAAATATTTCATCAATGGGGAGTGGACAATTGACTGGCCTCGGAAATTTCCGATCGCCAGTACCGTATTTCACTATAAACTTGCGGACAATGAGCCGGAGTCTCTTTTGGCTCTGGGACCTACGGGAGAGGACCTGGTCGTCATGGTACACACACATGTTATATCCAACCTATGAAATGGAAAGTTTTTTTTTTAAGGGCTTTACTAGTACAATATGCGAAACTTTCTCAACATGTGAAATCTTTTCTTTGATCGATGGTAAACTGCAAAGGGTATAGAGTGTAGGAATAAGATTGAGATGGAAAAATAGTAAGGGATAAGCAGTTTAATGAGATGTTGGAAAAAGAGGAGTGTCTATCTGGTATTGTCTGCTTGGCTTGTTGGAGAAGTCTTGCTCTGAGGCAAGAATAGCTATGGCATGTTCGGTTAGGCTTTATTTGTGGGTGGGATTGCCGTAAACAGTCAATGCATTTATAAAGTCCAAACTGTTTAAAACTACTAAGCTGCATCACTTTCAAGTCATTGATGTCTTACTCTCCACATTTTTTGAGTTCATTGAGATATCCCTATACTTTTATAGACACACCCTTGGTGTTTGATCACCTTTAAAAAAATTCCTGAAAAGAGGCTTTGTAAGCAATACTTAATTCTTGTGAGAGGTGACCATCTTGTCTGTCAAGTCCTTTGAGAGTATGTGATACTTACAGTTTAGGAAAAAAAACATATTCTTTTCCTTGTGTTTTATTTATCTTTTAATCCTCTGAGTGCTTTGCACCCTGCTTTTAATGACAATATTGAAAGTAAAAACAACAATAACAGATAAAGCAAAAAAAGTATAGTTTGAACAATATTTTCTCATTATTGCAGTGCAAGAAAATCTCCCTGACTCAAAAATTATACTGGCCAATTCAAGACCAAAATCTTCAAAGACTTTTGTTCTAAAAATGATCTTTTATTATGCATCCGAGACCAAATTAAGACAAACAAATTTTGGTAGGGCTTTACTCTAAGTAAAGAAATATGATTTTACGAGATATCAGAGAGGGCAAAAACGTATTCAACATTCATATATTTCAAAGAAAAAAGATGCTTTAACTTTGAATTTTGATAGCTATTGTAGCTTTTAAGTCAATATTAATCTTATTAGATGAATATGATATGACCAAAGAGGATCATCTTATACATTTTTTTTTATGTTCAGTTGTTTTTCTCTCTCCCTACATTGCCCTTCAAAAAAAAAAAATCCCAAGTATGGTATGGCTTCTAAAAGTTTTATATGTTCCTTGAACATCTAGATATTTGAACACAGAGAAATATTGCTAAAAGTCTTTTAATGGCTGAAATATTGAATCTTCAATTTTTTTTTTTTGCGCGCCAGATGCTGCTGCAAGAAGACAATCGGGGCATTGAGTATCAATATAACCTGCCAGTGAACACCTCAGACAGAGAGCAGCACGATATATCCCTGTACGTTTGGTCTCATCTAGTCTGGTCGGACTGCTCTAAGAGCTGCTCCAGAGGTAGGACAAAAAAACATAATCTTGATCAGACCCAAAATCAAAACGGTGCCCAGCGAAAAAGTTAACATTGATATAAAACACAACGGTATACAATTATGCCTTTTTGCTTCAAGAATGCGTGAAAAAGGATTAAATGATGGAGTGAAGCTAAATAAAACAGAAGACAACTAGCAAAATGCAACACTCTCTTCATGATCATCACCCGTTGTGTTTGCTACATCATCGTCATCATCATCATCACCATCACTATTGTCCATATCACCATCATTATCATCATCATCATCATCATCATCATCATCATCATCATCATCATCATCATCATCATCATCATCATCATCACATCATCATCATCATCATCATTATCAACAAAACAAAAAAAACATCTATTTCTACTACTACTACTACTACTACTACTACTACTACTACTACTACTACTACTACTACTACTACTACTACTACTACTACTACTTTTACGTTATTATAATGTAATTCTCATCATAATTATCATCACCATTACCATCATTATCATTATCATCATCATCATCATCATCATCATCATCATCATCATCATCATCATCATCATCATCATCATCATCATCAAATTCATCATCATCAATACCACTGCCATTATGATCATTAACAAAACCAATACACAGTTATAAAATGTAATTCTTTTCTTTGGTTTCTATAATTTTCATTACTACCAGAATCTGCGTGTACTGTAAACCTTACTTTCACTGTCATTACCACTACCACTATCACTGATATGATTATACCTCCTTTGCCAATGCCAGCGTCTTTGTCATAACATCTTCCTTAATACTCTGCGTTATCAGGTACTAGTTCATCAACAGCCCAGTGTGTGTTGAAGTCAGAGGGACGCACTGTGGAAGAAAAGTACTGTGATCGGCAACCGAAGCCAACAGATATGGTCAAATACTGCAATGAAGATCCTTGCCCCCCTAGGTATCCAACAGCTTGCGCATATGCATGGACATCATTGCACTTTTTCAGTTATTCTAATTTGAATGGTAAAAAAACGAATAAGTTGATATGAGCCAATAGTCTTGTTTTGTCAATAGACGAAAAAAAAAAGTAGGTGTTTGATTTTGTAATAAGTGCGACTTATAAAAATGAAAATCTGAAGTTATTACTTTGCAAGTATGTAAGGTTCATTAAAGTTCTATAGTTTTCTCGTACGAATTATCATAACCATCGTCTTCTTCATCGTGGTCATCATCATCATCATCTTCATTATTAAAAGCAGCAATAGCATTTTCATTATCTCCTGTTGTGTCATCATTTGTAAGCATCTTGTTTTCAAGGCTAAGTGCTTATTTTCCTCGTATGTCTAATCTTTTGCAACGGTGGGCTATCACTATGTCCATTACCTTCTTAACCACCAGTCATTTTATCACTGAATCGACGTTCTTGTTATATTAAAGTCTTTTATTGTTTCCTTTTTTTCCATCACGAAAAGTATTATAAGTATCTATGAAAAGGTTGGTTATTTATTTTAAATATACAGAGAAACATAAAGTAAACAAAGAATCAAACATATACACACAAGTATAGCTTGTGGCTGTATAACCCCACTAAAACTAACCAACAGCTTTTTCTTCACGACCTGAGATCAAAATTTCACCCTTGTCCAGCAGATGGTCAGTGGGTCAGTGGTCTGGCTGCAGCAAGACTTGCGGCACAGGTGGACTTCGCACACGCAGGGTAGTTTGTCTTCAGCACGTCAGCGAAAGGGATCCTAGAGATTCAGACGCCCGCTTACTCTTGGATGACGCGGAATGTCAAGGCCAAAGGCCAGCCACTGAAAGAGAATGTCGCCTGAAGGATTGTCCAGCAGAGTGGCATACCTTTGAGTGGACTAAGGTATGCATTGGTCTTGAAACCGAGGAAAAAACAAAATCTATATTTCACCATTTAAATGTTGGTTCTGTTCTTTTATCCACGTTTTTTTTTATTAGCTTTGCAAAGATAGAGATGAGATTGAGTCATGCAAATTTTATGCTAGCTTATTAAGCGTGAATTGTTTATAGCATTACAAAGAATGTAATAAAAAGAATCCTTTTTTTTTAATGAACACCACAAGTTAATAGTCTTAGTATGAGTCGCCTGCTGGCAGACTCATGTATTGAATGGGCCGTTTACATAGAATTGAAGCTCTCACACACATCCAATGGTTATGATGTTTTAATTGGCTCATTTCTTGGAACCTGTGTGATGAATCAAGGTCCAAGATTACCAGTTTTTTTTTTTTTATATCTATATGAGTCTTGTATGCTTGATGCTAAATATAGAGGTCGAATGCAGTGTGTGCCAAGCCCATTTATTGAACTGTTACAATATAGTCCATGAATCTACTTCACCAGTGTGTCCCGTCCTGCGGTCCGGGCGAGAGGCGCCGGCGAGTGTTCTGTATGACCAGCGACGCTCGACATTATCTGGAGGAGAGACGCTGCAGAACTCAGGATAAGCCGGTGACTAGACAAGCTTGCAGGAACAGAGACTGTCCGCCTCCAAAGTGGCGCCACGGGGAGTGGAGTCAGGTGCAACCTCTATATCTTACGCCGTGCCTTAGGTCTACTGGTTTAGATCTTACCAGTGTTTAGAGGAAGCGATTATCAGCATAATCATTCGGAGGAATCAATGATGATCAACACGCACGGCCGGATCCGGCGGGAGGGGGGGGGGGGGGGGGGGGNNNNGGGGTTCCAAGGGTTTCGAAGCCCCTCCTCTGCAAAAGTTATGTACCTGTGGATATTGTTTATATACTATTTTAGTGCCAGTTGACTCCATTTTTCATTCTCAAATTTCAAATTGCAAGAACCCATCCGTAACCTCTCCCCTGCAAAAGTAAGTACTTGTGAATGTTGGTTTTGTACTATTTAGTGCCAGGAGAGGTCACATTTTCACTCCGAAATTGCAAAAATTTGTCAACTTCAGGGGGGCTTGGCCTCTTTGACCCCCCCCCCCCCCCCCCCCCCCCCCCCCCCCCCCCC
>BLXT01005367.1:203388-218631 GCA_019648995.1 Plakobranchus ocellatus
TCATGAGTATAATGGTAAGGTTAAGAGAGCAATGCAAGATATTTAGTAGATATTAAACAGTAGATAAGTGACAAGCACGTAATAAATGTGTATAACCGTTCTGGTAATAATAGGCATTATTGATAGATAACACAAAACAAATAGTGTGGCAAGGAAAATATAATTCTGAATTATACGCGTGAGAAACTTTGGGATATACAGGTTGTTTTTCAACTTAAGAATAAGTTAAATCAAAAGCAGGAAAGGACGTGATTTCGAATATTTTATCCTAATCATACAATATATTTTTATTGCACAGATATTATTATGGAATTATGTGATGTTCTAGTGTAGAAATATTGGGGGAACTCTACAACTAGAAGCAGCACAGATACGATGCTAAATTTGATAATTCTGCGCTATTAATGAACCTTTTTTTTTTTTAAATATTGGTCTTCTTGGCAAAAACCTGATGCCCATGCAGTAAATGTTGGGATGAATTTTTATTATACTGTTCATGTGGTATATCAGAATGGGGGGATATAACAGTATAAGGCAATATAAAACTTTAGATATTAAGAATAAAATATGAAATAATTAAACTGTGCATAATGTCTCATTTCTGCACCTGTAAACATGTACGATATTGACCTGGATCAATATTTTTGTTGTTCAGGTCGAGCCAGTCCTCAAGGTGGTCTGCAGAACGGAGTGACCAGAGGTCAGATTCCTTGATTTAATTTGCTAAGGCAGTACTTTGCTTTGTTATACGTAACTGTTGATTATTTAATTTAATATTGACTATGTGAAACTTAAAGATGAGGCAGACTAGACATTATCATAATGCCATTTATGTTTCACATTAAAAGATACTTAATTGGAACATAAGTGCAACATACTACAGAAGCTAAGCTGAAGCCAAAGATTAACATACACGTATCTTTCTTTTTTGTTTTGTATTTATGCTGATACAATGGCTGAGGCAACACGCTCCGTAGAGAGAACTGCTCCTATAGAAGGAAACTGCAACCCACTATAGGTTATACTGAAAAGCATAATCATGACCAAACAACCTCAACGAAAACGGGTTAACGACGTAAAAGGGTGTTCCCTATATAATAGACCATCCTCGTCCGGTAGGGATTGTCACGCACCGCAGGTGATACCAGACCGTCAGCAAGCTACTGCGTTAAAAATCAGTGAATCCTTAAAAATTGATACGTGGAATGTTAGAACGATGCTCCAAAAAGGAAAACTTGACAACATCAAGAGAGAAATGGATAGACTCAAAATAAATATAATGGGCATCAGTCAGGTCAGATGGAAGGGAGCAGGAGTTATCAATTCGGATAGTCACAAATTAATATACTCTGGGAGAAATGACCATGAAAGAGGAGTTGGATTTATTTTAGACAGACAAACATCATTGTCTCTTAAAGGATACTGGGCAATCTCGGATAGAGTTGTACTTATAAAATTAGAAGGAAAACCTTTAGACCTTGATATCATTCAAATTTATGCACCAACATCTACAAGTACGGAAGAAGACATAGATGCATTTTATTTAGATCTGGAGAAAGCAAAGAAACAATGTAAATCGCAAGACCCGGTCATTATAATGGGCGATTTCAACGCTAAAGTAGGAGAACAAAGAATGGATGACGTAGTAGGCCCTCATGGATTAGGTCAGAAGAATGAAAGAGGTGAAAGACTAGTTGAATGGGCACAAAGAAATGATGTCATAATTGGAAACACCTGTTTGAGCAGCCGCCTAGAAGGAAATGGACATGGAAAAGCCCTGGAGATGGAAGTAGAAATCAGATTGAATTCATCCTAATATCCAAAAGATTTAGAAACGCACTCCTCATATCAAAAACTCTACCCAGTGCTGACTGCTACAGTGATCACGTGCTGCTCATGGGAAAAATTAGAGTGAAATTAAGAAAACAAAAAAAAAGACGAAACCCAATATTAGACTAAATCTAGACCTATTGACATCAGACACAGACTTTTGCCAAAAATATAATCTGAAAGTAAAAAACAAATTTAAAGCTCTTGAGGAAATAGAGGAGGTGGAGGAACTCTGGCAACAACTGAAGAGATCAATAACAGAGGCAGCCGAGGAAGAAATTCCCACAAAAGAAAGAAAAACAAAACAAAAGTGGATGACAGGAGACATTCTGAATTTGATAAACAAACAACGAAAGGCAAAAGGAGAACAAGGAGAATATGAAAGCATTCACAGAGAAGTTAGGAGAAAATGCGAAGAAGCTAAAGAGGCCTGGCTTAATGAAAAATGTCGAGAAATAGACAAATTCCAAAGACAAGCTCCAAATACAATGTACAGGAATGTAGAAGAACTGATAGGAAAGAAAAAAGCTAGTTCAACCGGATGCTTAAAGGCAAAAAATGGAGAAATCATAATGGAAAAAGATAAAATTCTAGAAAGATGGTCAGAATAATATATATTAAAGAACTTTTTGACGACGAAAGGAAAGAAATAGAAGTAATGAAGGGCAACTTTGCAGGACCACCAATTCTGAAAGACGAAGTAAGGACAGCTATCTGGAAGATCAAAAATGGAAAAGCCACAGGACCGGATAACATCGCTGCAGAACAAATAAAGGCCCTTGATGAATTTGGCATCAATAAAATAACAGAGCTCCTTGATGAGATCTATGAAACAGGGGAAATCCCAAAGGAAATGCTTAAGTCAATTTTTATTGCTCTCCCAAAAAAGGATGGAGCGACAGAATGTGAACTCCACCGTACTATTAGCCTTATGAGTCAGGTAACGAAAATCCTCCTCAGAATAGTCATGATGAGAGTAAGAAATAAGATAAGACCAGAGATTGGTGACACACAATGTGGTTTTGTTGAAGGAAAAGGAACAACAAATGCAGTTTACATGCTCAGAATGATAATAGAAAGGGCTTTGGAAATGCAGAAGGACATATACCTATGTTTTATTGACTACACCAAGGCTTTTGACAGAGTTAAACACTGGGAAATGATCAAACAACTAAAACAATTACACGTGGAGGGAAAGATCTCCGGATAATAAAAAATATCTACTGGCAACAAATTGCAGCAGTCAGGATAGAAAATGAGATAAGCCCTTTCCAAATGATAAAGAGAGGAGTAAGACAAGGATGTGTACTCTTACCGGATCTCTTTAACCTTTACAGTGAAACAATCCTAAGAAACTTAGATGAATACCCAGGAATTAGAGTAGGTGGAAGAATGATCAATAATCTACGGTATGCAGACGATACAGTGTTAATAGCTGAAAATAAGGAAGATCTACAAAAATTGATAGACATAGCAGCAACCGAAAGTAAAAGAATGGGACTCGAATTAAACAGCAAAAAGACAGAAGTTATGGTTATTAATCGGAGGCCAAATCTAAACGCTGATCTCTTTGTTGATGGGACAAAATTGAAACAACGCGACTCTTTCAAATATCTAAGAACTATCATAACACAGGACGGTAAAAGCCACACAGAAATAAAAGCTAGAATTGCACAAGCCAAAACTAACTTCCAAAAAATGAAACCATTACTAACCAACAACAAAATAACGATAACAACTAGAAAAAGGGCCCTTCAATGTTACATTGAACCCATACTCATGTACGGATGTGAGGCTTGGACAATAACTAAAGAGATACAAAAGAAAATTGAGGCCGCTGAGATGTGGTTCTTTAGACGTATGCTAAGAGTACCATGGACGGCAAGAAAGACGAACGAAGAGGTTCTGAAAGAGACTGAGTCAACCAGGTCCTTGATGAGCAGAATACGAAGACGCCAGGCAAAGTTTGTGGGACACATAATGAGAAGAGAAGGATTAGAGAACCTTGTTACAACCGGAAGAATGGAGGGGAAGAAGAGCAGAGGAAGACAAAGAGAGAAAATGCTGGATGGCATGACTTCTTGGATGGGGACAAAGAGAGTGACGGACGCATTGTCGGAATCCTGGGATCGAGAGAGCTGGAAGGACATGATCGCCAACGCCAAGGGGCAAGGCACCTGATGATGATGATGATTTATGCTGAACTGCGTCTGGTTTTTGACGTAGAATTTTTTTTTTTTACTTGTGCGTACAACAAGTGCGATCCACATTCTTTTACAATTCTTTAACAAATAAACATAACCTAAAAGCTGAATAGGCCTTCATGTCTTAGCTTTCATCCTAGGTCATAGGTTAGGTTTTCAAACCATCATGTTTTGTGTCTGTTTCATCATTCTCCTACAAATTTACCCCTCCCCTCCCTCAACCTCCCCCCCCCACACACACACACGCACACACTAACACACACACGCCGCTTTTGACTTGCACACAAGACTTTGCAGCCAATCGCTACACAATGAGGTCTTAGCCATCAGATCCCGCATCAGGACAAGAATAAATAAAACCTGATACCAACAACACAATGGAGAGCTCTGTTTCACCATATCAAACAACCTTTCTTCCCCCTTTTTCCTGCATGCTTATCTGTATAAAATTCTTCCAGAATTAAGGGGACATCAATTTAGGTGGCCTCTCCTCTAAAGAAAATATGTCTTAGATTTTTATACTACAGCTAGTTTCTTTTTTTCTCTTATAAGTCTGGTCGTTTGTGATCGTAGAGCTGTTTCGGTTAAAACACATACTAGGTCAGCTTCTTCTTCCCATAGTTATGCGTCACATAATAATAATAATAATCGTATCCACTTCTCTCCCTCTCTCCCCATCAGAGGCCCGCAACTCCGGCACAAACTGGGCCAGTTCTGGCCACAACCTGACTCAGGGCTCCAGGCCTGGTGGCCCACAGGTGGCAGCACCGTTCCAATCCCCCACAGAGAAGGCATTCAGAAGCAGTCGGAGCAGGAGTCGACGCTTCCAGAACCCGTCACCTTTTGATCACGATCTTAATGACTTCTGATGTTGGGCTGTGACGGACTAGATTGTGTTAGACAGACTTTTGTAGATAATGGTGTTGTGATTCTGATTGTCAGATCAGTGTACATGTTGTGTGTTCCAACTGAATAGTTTTCTTTTATGATACCAGGAGTAGATTATTATATGGAATTTTTACTAATGATATAGCGGGTTTCGTATGACACAGTAAGACTTTCAGTTACAGCTTAAATCGAAAGTTAGCCTTTTTTTTCTTTAATACGAACCAAGATTTGACAATTTAAGATTTGTCACGCTGAAACTAAACAAGCTCTGGTCTTTTGACCTTGATGAAGAAGTGAAGGGAATGTCGAAACGAAACTATTGAATATATTTGGCTAGATATGAAATAGTGAAGAAAGGTTTAAATAGTAGTTGATGATGCTCAGCAAAGATTACACAATACAGATAGCGCTAAGTCCGAACGTCAAAATGACATAAGGTCCATGGTGAAACAGCACCGATTGCCTTAAAAGAGGACAATTAATAATACTAGACCCAGGATTTTAATACTAAGCTTATATTCATGCAGTGTTAACTATATAAAATTCCTCATATTGAGCCGGAGATGTGATAGTGTGTGATTGATGACTCTTATAAAAAAGGATTCAAATGATTTCTGGGACTTGGCAAACCGCTGTGAGGTGTTATAGTCTGTTATAAGGTGGAACTGCCCTTTGACACTCACAGGACGGTGTTCTATGTCTGTCGATGGATTATGAGTTTGGTAAAGGTTCATACTAAGACTGCACACAAACCCAAACGATCTGCAAAGATTCAAAAAAGTATATTTTGGATCAATGCAGTGTGTTCTCCAAAAACTTTTCCTTTTAGTTAATATTATATGTTTATTCTACGATGAAACACGCCGTGAATGAAGAGTAACTTCGTCGAGTGATAAGGACCTTTGGGAATATTGGCAAAATCCTGATGGACTTACTTAGCTGCCCAACAGAAAGAGGAGAAAATAATATGAAAACAAATCAATCTGAAAAAGGGCCAAAACTATACTTTGTAGCGAACATTATTTGTTGTAAAACATGTTATATGTAAAATATGAAAAAAAAAAATATTTTTAAGGTTTTCGAGAATGCAGTTTATTTTTTAATGTGAACATGAAAGCTATTGTGGAAGTATGGAAGTACAACAGATCGCGTTAATGTTTTGAAATTATGTTCGTTCATGATTATTTTCGATTTTATCTCTCAGTTGTATGTTTTTATTGATGATGCAATTTTGTGCCCTTGCTTTTATGGTGCAATTTAAATTCCAAACGCACCTAGATAAATACTTAACTTTTTAAAAAGCTATGTTAGTCTGATACTTACTATTCAATATTTCTGCAAAAAGTAAGAGGCTAGGGGGCAATTTGTATTTGTCTATCATTAAAAAAGAAAGAATTTCAAATATTTGTCATAGAAATATAGGTAGAAAAGGAGACCGAATTTCCAGCTTTTCTATAATTATGCCGATTTGAACTGTGACAAGGTGGAAAATCTTGGAAATCCACTTTTACAAATCACAGAGGACTATAATTATTCTATGTCTCTTTGTTAGACCTCAATCAACATAAAAGCCTATCTCTCTTCTTTACAAATCTTTTAGTTTTGAAATCCATTTTCAAATGTTTTATCTAATACACTACAGAGTTAAAAAATTCTCACAAGAAAATACGAAAATAAAGAATCAATTGCTGCAGTATTTTGTTCCGGTAATGATATAGAATAACACATAAAGAAAATAATCTCTCTCCATCTCTCTCTCTCTCTCTCTCACACATGTACTCTCTCTCTCTCTCTCTCTCTCTCTCTCTCTCTCTCTCTCTCTCACGGAACTCGCATTCTTTCTAGTAGCCAATAGCAAATGAGGAGTCCTTTGATTAGTCACGATGCTTGATTCAGATGGTGCAATCCGAGTCATGTTTAAAATGGCTGTCACGGCCTTTTTTCTGCTTATAGCTCGATGGTATTTTATTAAAGCTTGAAAAAAAAAAAGTAAGTCGACATATTTAGATTGTGCTAAAGGTTTGAGTCTGAAAGGTACGAAACGATGTTTATAGCTAGGATAATTTAGTCTTTTGTTTTGTTTTCCTTTGTTTTTTTAGCCGTCTTGGATGTTTTCCATTGCGCTCAGTTTGAGATGTTTGATAAATAAACAGTCAACATGCTAGAAAATGCGAGGTTGACACGCGAATCTCATTCTATACATTTTAGGGCGGGCATAAACACATGAGCTTTTTTTTTTTTTGACACTATATAGATAAAGAGATGGTGGGAACTGTGGGTCAAAGTAAGATAATTTTTGTGACCATTATGGGAAAAGCCTGACACGTTTTCCTCACATCTGAATTTCTTTTAAGATTGGAGAAAATAACTCCCCAATACTAACTGAAGAACATTTTTATTTTGTTTTTATAAAAAAAAAATGGAGTTTGTGGTGTTTTTTTGTAACTCAAACTCTCAAATGTGCTACTACTTTTTTTTTTCTCAATAAGAAAATTTGTTGCTCTTTATTAAAGAAGAATCACCGCCACGGGAAACTTAGGACTCAAGCTTGAGATTGATAGTGACGACTTCCTCATAAACTAATGTAGACTATAAGAAAAATAAGTTATCAAACCTGCCACTTCATTCGCGTTCGAAATGCGCTCATTTGAAAATCGGGTGAAATATCAGAGCTTGTAACATAGATTTAAATCTTATATGTTGAAAAAGTTTGATACAAAAATGAGGAAAATGGCGTTTTATGGCAAGTTCTCAGACTTAAGGGAAAGGAGGCTAATTCACTGAAGTCAAATGAGGTCATAAGGTGAATTCGGTCCTGTATCTCTGCGGTCATGAAGCAAATTAACTCTTCCTGGTACATATCAGGTCAGTCAGTACCAGGCTGCATGTTGCACCACTAGCTTCAGGCGTCTGCTAATCAAGTTGATTTACGATTTTACTACATCTATTGATTGTGAGGTCCTGCCTAGCTGCATTCAACAGCATATCGTATATAACAATTCAAATTAAACCAAAAAGATTATTATCCTCCCGCGCACGATTCACCGTTTTTTTTGTTTTTTTTTTTTTTTTTTTTGGGGGGGGGGGGGAGGGGTTGTGATATTTTTTTTTCTGTTGGCACGAATAACAAATTTTACATTGCCTCCTATTCTGAATCTCTATGAAAATGAATGATAACATCCATTGTTTCCTTTAAATTGAATCTTCTCTTCAGCAGTGAAGTATGAAGATTAAAAGTTGTTTTGCTTGCTGTTTTTGTGCAAGAGCGATTTGCGGCAGGGTTCTTCCTGCATATATCAAAGATTGTTGATGTTTACAATAGCATTTTTAAGTCTCCTACTCGAAGTTACGACTACTTTATCCGCTAGTCTTCTCACTAAATCTATCTAAGAGCTCTTGGTTATCATAAAACAATAAATTTCCCTTGCCTTCAATGACCATTCTTAGGTGTCACGCATAGTTCTTGCAGTGAGTGTCACTTCATGTAGGCTAAACTTCTTATAGGCTCGTAAAAATTATGAAAGGATTAAGCATTTCATTTTTACCATAAAAGTCATGTCATATTTCTCAAGAGATTTTTACATTTTTTTCTTCTTTGGCTTTCAATTCTATCATCCAGTCCTTGGCAACTATTCCTATGAACCGTCCTTATTTTGATGCAACTCATATCCATTCTTGTCCCTTTTAACTCTTTAAATATTTTTCTCCTCCTAAGTCTCTTTTGAGCCTAATGCCGGGGACAGTTTTTTTTTCCTCATATTGTATTGTATAGAATTTGACATCCATCGTTATTGCTATTTGATTTCTTTGCAGATTTTTTGTTCATTAATGGAATTTTTAAAATGTTTTTGCTACTTATTATTTCTTGCACTTTCTTATTTTATCTCGGCCTTTTTATTTTTTTTAAAGCAGGTTTTATTGTAAGGTTTATAAACAAGAAAAACAACATAACGTTGAGAGAGATTCTTAAGCCTTTGTATTTCATATCATACACGCTTTTTGCTTTTTTTCTCGGCCTTTTACTTACCAGTTCTTGTCCTTGCTTTACTCACTTGCTATATTGATTTTCACGTTGGAATTGCACAAATAGTTATTGACCCTTCAAAATTTGCAGGATAATAATAGGCGTATGGTATTTTTAAAAATTCTTTTTCCCTCAATCCTTTAACTTAAAAAAAAATCATGTTTCTTCTCGTTCATTCAGATACAATCTTCATATTTTCGCCCTTGGTTTCTTTTACCAATATTATAATTATTGTAATTGTTATTTCAATAATGTGACATGATTGACATGATTATAAATGTTGCGTACAAAAAAAACATAATAATAAATAATACAGTTTATCTCATGTCATGAATGGTTGTTATTTTGTTGTTCGTGCATTTTGTGTTCACTTATTGCACAAAATTTATAGACTTTTTTTTTTAAATTACAAAAAAAGGATGATGCATCAATTTCAAGAAAAGGAGCTTTTACTTTTGGCGTATAAAAGCTTTACGCTCATGGCACATTAGCCAAATCTTTACTTGAAATAAATGATAACCACGAGAAAAAGTAGTTATTATTTATTTTCCATCTCAACTAGGTCCATTTACTGGCAATGAAATTTTATTTGTGTAATACATTTATTTTTATTTATCAATTTTTTTTTGTCATATAGTTTTTAAAGTTTTAATCTGAGTAGAAAAGAGGCAAGCATTTTATTGGCAGATGGTGCAATCTTTTGAATTTTATTTATTTCAGTTCCTATATTTGTTTTAATAAAATAACTTAAACCTTTGGTAGGCTTTGATACCAAAGTTGGAAGCGGCAAATGGCAAGTGGCAAGTGTAATGTACGACAATTTTAAAAACGATATGGCAACGATCTAGGGTACTTAATATGATTCAAACAAACATTTTTTTTTTACTTATCTCACGACAAGTTCTCATCGAATTGTGGCATTATTTTTTGCGCTGATAATAGCCAGAACAAAGAGAAAGGATTTAGGATTCTTAATGAACCCGCTGTTTCAAAAGCAACAGGGCTGTATCCAAACACATTGTAACAGTTTTTACTAATGCGTGGAGAAATTTCTTTGTTGAATAGAAATTTAATGGCATCAAGGCAGTCCCAACAAACATCAGTGAGCGTTGCAAAGCCAATAAAGAGCGCATTTTCTTGTCAATGCAATCAATATGTCCACCACCTAATTAAAACAAAAAAAAAAAAAACAGGATTGGTTCAAATCACCATGACAATCAAGTCTTGCGTCGATGCTGTGCACCATAATATTAAGGGCCTGATAGGTTTTGCGAAATTGACTCCAAATCAATGTTATAGATTAGAATGTAAACTATATATAATTTATATATATATATATATATATATATATATATATATATATATATATATATATAGGAAAAGAACAAGACAGCAAAGAGACGATGTTAAAATCATGAGAAGATGACAGAGGTAGATTCGGCATATTATGAGAAAGCCAAAGAAGAACATAATTCGCCAAGCAGGGGAAGATGAAAAAAAAGGGAAACCTAAGAACCCTTGAAAAAGGAATTTGAATCCAGAGCTGAAATTGGGCACTGATTACGACACTGGGCCAGGGCAGGGTGGAATACAGAGCTTATGTTGGTGGCTTGCACTCCTATTTGGGGTGAGAAAGGTTGATGATGGTGAAGATGATGATGATGTTGAAGAAGAAGATGATGATGATGACGATGATGATGATGATGATGATGATGATGTACATATCGTCAGTGTGCTAACATTATGGCCTAAGTCAGACTTAGGCCAAAATGCAACTAGACCATTATGGGATTCTTCAAACAAAAGGCTATCCATCTATACTAAAATTGTTCAAATACGCCGATTAATTAATTAGTCATTAATTATTTTCTACTGTGGCCTAAGTCGGTCTATCGACTTAGGCCAAAATGAATGCTGCAGCTAGGCCGCTGCCTTTTGGCCTAAGCCACGCGCGCTTGGCTCATGCCCACTTGCACAGTGCGCCTTTTAGCTTAAGTCTACATTTAAAACATTTGAACTAACGCACTAAGTGAGGGTATTTTTCTTTTTTTGGAAGGCACACGTTTCCAACGGGCTGTTTGCCTCAACTTTTGTTTGCCTCCATTGCAAAATTTATGTTCAGACCTTTTTTATTTATTTATTTTTAAATGGTACTGAATTTTGTTGATTATGTATTATTTTAGTGCCAAGAGAGGCCACATTTTTACTTTCAAATTGCAAAAATTCGTCAGCCCCTCCCCCCCCCCAAAAAAAAAAAAAAAAATGGGTACCTTGGCACCCAGGATACCAAAACCCTCAATGTAACCCCTCCCTTCTGAAGTTCTTGATCCAGACTTGAGATCAATGTGATGATTGCTTGGTGACTAAACATGGCAATGTTTCAAATGAGCAATATCAATGTCATCTATTAAAGAAAGCAAATGCTCAACAGATGAAAGCAAGGGACAATGGCCTTGCCAATGATTCTATCTCCGTGTGGATAATGGACCTTCAGTCAATCTTGCCGAGTCCTAAAACGCAGACAAAACTTGCACAACATGACCTACTTTAACCTAAGAAGCAAAGAAGGTACGAGCGTATTTGCTATGTGTACGATGAAACACATGGAGATCCCTTGGAGGATGTGTTTGCCTCCCTGAATTTTAATCATTTCCTGCGGTACCTTGAATAAAATCCTGCTAAATGGTTTGGAGTGATGGCTGTGGCTTCAGAACAAGTCATATTGCTCTGGAACGATCTGTCACTTTGAAACAGAAGTATCTCGTTCCGGGGCACACGCTGATGGAATGCGATTCAATGCACAGCGTAATAAACAGAAGGCTTTGGGGGTCTTTTTTTAGCCCGCATTAAATATGTTTTGGCCATGCAAATGGTTAGGCAAGTCCCTTTCTTCAACAACGCCCTTGAGGTTCTTTTCACAGACAGCGTTGTCGACGCCATACTTGAAGTCTGTGCGTCCTGGAAAACGTGCTAGCGATCTAACAGTTTCATTTGTGTGCTGTTACTAGTACATTGGACCATCATGCACAGTTTCGTATAACTGGAATGGGAAGACTCATGGACAGAACTTCCAGCCAGGCTGAACACTGATAGGGAACAGGCTGAAGGTGACCGTAAGAAAGTTTGCAGATCGTCAGTCCATGAAATCATTCAAGCAAGCTTTTGCTCAACACTTTTATGTTACCACGCCTCATGAGTTGTGAGTATTTGAGTGGCTGCCTATATTAGGGCTGACATCAGTAGTACCAGTACCGACCAAAATACATACATATATTGCAATTTTCATTAAATCTTTTTCCCTCCTCGAATGTGGGTGTCCCGTCGGAAGTCTTTTCCATATATATATATATATATTAAATTTTAATCGGTATGACCACTTTCTCTTATTTTACTGAGGCATCCAACGTAAGCACAAAAGTCTCGATGTAGGCTCTTCCGAACTAGATTTACATGACCACTGAAAATTCCACTTAGTGATGAGTACTAGACCCTTGTTCAATGCACGATTCTTTATTTCTACACAACTAATCTATAATAATTCACCAGAAATGCGACTGTAAGTACACAGTCCATGAAACTAAAATAATACTAATAATCTCTAAAAAAAAAATTAAAACAAAAAAACGTGATTTTTAATACTTCTCTTTTTTAAAGTTTTTATAACTCTAGATTTAGTTTAGAGATATAGAACCATTACAAAAATAATACTTTCTTGCTGGGAAAAAAATAAACAAACTTGATGTTCTTGGAATCTCAGAATCAGTTAAGATGCGCAAAGAGGGCCACTAAATTGTAGAATGATTTATGAAAATAACATTTAATAACAACGATTGTGAAGCCACAAATTAATCAAATACCACTTTAATAATAGTGGTCAGGCCTATTATCGTGTTGACCACAGTCACCTAGCGCACGAAAATGCAATAGCCTATGTCATTCTCCTTTCGGCCTAAGTCATCTTACCTGCGCGCATTATAGCCTAAGTCGTGTACATTTTGGCCTAAGTCGTGCGGCCGTTAGCGCATTATGGCCTAAGTCGATTTATTCTTTAAAAAACGCGCGATTGTGTAAAATAAGTCATCGGATATATTTGTCTAGTCCTAACAGTCAAAGTTATGTGCTTTTGGTACACCTAAGTCATGTAAATCGGTCATAAATCAGTTTTTTAAAGTTACTCAAAACTACCAAAATCGACTTAGGCCAAAAGGTTAGCACACTGACGATATATAAATTATCAGTTTTATTATCAATCTATTTGGTAACTGCTATCTCCTTTCATTCATTTTAGCGTAGGCATTAATGTAATTTTCCTCTAAAGATCCTTCTTCAAAACGCTCTAATACTTGAGACTCCGCATAATTATTTTTTTTCGCATCATAGAGCATACTCAATTCTATTATTTATTTGCATAATTTACACTAGTAAAATAATACAACCACCAAGTTTAACTTTATTTTTTAAAAATCGAACAACACAGAGTAGACTCTTATAGCTAAAATCTTTTCGCCCTAAAAAACCATCAGTTTTAATCATAATGTCATTTACAGAATTAAAGCCTACTCGTCACAATAATATGATCTTTTGAGGGAAGATCAGTATGATCAATAACGTAAAGTGTTCAATGAACAAATTCAATAAGTCTCTCTCTAAGTCTATCGGCCATTACTATCTGGCTTTCAGTAATGCCGAAGACGTAATTATTTTCTACTCCTCTTTAGTGATACCCAAAGAAATACTCTTTAAAATAAACGGCAAAACCGTGACGTGCAAAAAAAAAAAGTCTTTGCTACTGAACTAAATTTTGTAAAATGATTATTTTGTATATTAGCTTCACTCATTTTTTTTAAATTTACGAAGATCTAGATCTAGATCTACAATTTATTTATTTGTGCTTGCTGGTGTGGCATTACTTATTCCTGAAAATTTTTGCCTTTGGACTCTCTTAGACCATAATACACCAGAAATAAATCAATACACCGTGTAAATAAAGAACACCCAAGTAGCTTTAAGTTTTTAAATTTGGATCTAGGCTTACTTAAAGTCTCACTATAGTGGCGAGACCACTAGATCTATAACTGCGGTAAGTTATTCAGTCATTGCATTGAATAAAATCACGTTACCGAAACTTTAACTGTACGCGATAAATGGATAGACTTGGTTATCTTTGTAATTCAACATTGAAAGTGATTTCATTTAAGTTGATAGTTTCAGCATTATCGAAGCCTAGAGCAGTATAAATTGAAACTGCAGTAAGGCTTTATGTATAGAGTCCTATCTCACGCTCAACATTGCTCTAATATGAAGCCTACACTCAGTCCTCTCCCCTTCAAAAATGTCATTATTATTGATCCTTAAACTCTGAGTTTTAGCTCTACATTATTGTCTATACACCCAATCAAATCTCTCGCATACAATATTGATGAGCCTGGAACGATTAATTTAGACTGTAAATTTCTATACTCTGGACTCCCTTAAAGTGTCTGAGACTTAAGTTTTATTGTGATACGCTTAAGCCTAATCTCTCTCTCCCCCTTTTTCCTTTTTTTTTTTTTTTCCAACCGGAATGCACCATATCCAAAGAAACTCAAGTGCAAGCGCTTCAACTTTTCTGTTAAGGCAGTGTAATGTTTTTTTTACGGTTTCTTCGATAGCGCTTTGATCAAAAACAGAAAGTCCAATTTTAAAAGGTTGACATTCAAATAGTATAATTATCGCGCATGTTTCAACATTTACCCTAGAAGTGTTTAAAAGACGGGAGGCCCACATTTCTAAAGTCAAGTTTATTGTGCTTAGCATGTCGGGAAGAGTGGGGCTAGAGCTTTTTTAATCCTTTCAGCATAGCGAATTTAACCCATGTCGTAGTCTTGTCCTAGGAGGATGGCAAAATCAAAAGTTATGCATAAAATTATGTACACTTTTTCGCTGATTCTCCTGTTCTATGTACTAATGGTAATTTTAAATTTTAAAACGGGTTACTTTTTGCAGCACAACACATATTTATGACCCAAAGGAGACTTTTAAAAACTTGCACCTACTTGAAGCAAAATGTTTTTTTTTCTTTGTTTTTGTATGCTTTTTACTAAGGAAAAAATGCATGGAGCAAAACCAGAAGGGTTTCAAATCTCAGACTCTCTCTCCCTCTCTCTCTCTCTCTCTCTCTCTCTCTCTCTCTCTCTCTCTCTCTCTCTCTCTCCCCTTCTCAATATGAAAAAAAACAACAAATAAATTTTTTTTCTTTCAAAAGATTATATACATGTGCGCGAGCGCGTTGTGTGTATGTAACCCCCCCCCCCCCCC
>BLXT01005367.1:409260-419314 GCA_019648995.1 Plakobranchus ocellatus
CTAATGTTGAAACATTGTGTACATCTCTCTAATGTTGAAACAGTGTGCACATCCCTCTAATGTTAAATGAGGATGTACATTTCTTTCTAATGTTGAAACAGTGTGTACATCTCTCTAATGTTGAAACAGTGTGCACATCTCTCTAATGTTGAAACAGTGTGTACATCTGTCTAATGTTAAAACATTGTGTACATCTTTCTTATGTTGAAACAGTGTGCACATCTCTCTAATGTTGAAACAGTGTGCCCATCTCTCTAATGTTGAAACAGTGTGCACATCTCTCTAATATTGAAACAGTGTGCACATCTCTCTAATGTTGAAAGAGTGTGTACATCTCTCTAATGTTGAAACATTGTGTACATCTCTCTAATGTTGAAACAGTGTGCACATCTCTCTAATGTTGAGACAGTGTGTACATCTCTCTAATGTTGAGACAGTGTGTACATCTCTTCAACATTGAAATACTGGCGTTTTAATAATGTAAACATCTCCCCAATGGTAAGATACAGTGTGCACCTCTCTGGTCGCACCCTGGTGCTGTCCCAATCGAACTACGGCAGCGTCGTAAATGAATCTGCAAAAAGCACATTCTGAGAGTCCTGGACCCTATACATCACTAGGGTCTTTGTATTGCCCTCGGGGCTTCCAGAACGTTGCCTATCTCAAGTGTGTGCGCCGAGGCTGGGGAGCCGTATATCGAGCATCGGCGTACTAAACTAACTTTTAATTTTTTATGGAAATAAAAGTTACTCCCTGAGAACCCATGTTGAGATGCAATTCGTGACTCTTTAAAAGTACTAAATCAAACCCAAACTTTAATTCTCGTACGAGAATTTTGAGAAACGTAAAAAATGCTGAAATGAATCTAAATAAAATTGACAACCAGTATCTGATGTGCCCTCTACCTTGGGAGGAGCACCAGGTAGTCTTGGACTTTTCACTAGTTGAGCAAAAGAAGGAAGTCATCAGTTATCTGTCAGTACAGGCTATTCAAAACAAAATTTTATAACTAGAGATACCAGGTGCTTGTGTAATTTAATTAGAAAATTTCCAACCTATTTTTATATCTCTTTTGTCTGGATTGCTGCCACCTAGGCATCCGGGAGAACGAGGATGCGGACAAACTTAGAAAAACATCTTTAAACTGCGCAGTGTCGTCACAAAAACTCCTTTGTTGCTCTGATCTTAAACCTAAAGTTAATGCATACATCCACACCATTTGTCAAGAAAAACTGGGATGCTGAAGAGGCAAGCAAGCTCCACGAAGTACTCCCCAACTTGGGAAAACACCTCAGCAAATGAGGTGAAGGAGTAGGTAGAAAACGGGAGACGGTTATGTGTAGGCTTTGGACAGGCCACACACATGGGCTCACCCAAAGCTACCTTTTAAAAAATGAAGAACGCCCTTTTTGCTCTGCTTGTGACAGCTTCTACACTGTCCGGCACTATTTTAATTAAATGCCCAGACTTTCATATCACCAGGAGTAAATACTCAATGTAACTGATGTGTATAGACTTTTTTTTCTCGATGATTAATGATTACTCAAAGGACCTTGGTGTCTGTAGAATATTTGAGGTTTTGTGCACTTTCCCTTTGAATATTTTATTCATATACTAAGTTAGATATTTAATGGGTCTTTACCTTTGTTTTTATTTGCCTAAGTAACCGATAGCGGCCTGTGTGAGAAAATGTATATACAGAAGCCCCAGAGGTCAGCAATTAATGGTGGATTGGATATATCAACAATCAACCAATCATTTGCATGTCTGATTCTATCCCTGCTCTTTTTGGTTGGTTTGAGGTCAACAATACCATCTTTGCAACTTCTATATCACTTTTACTGTGACAGATGATGACGTTTTTTTATTTTATCATGTCAAAGGCAATAATTATAATTTCGGTGGCTGTTTCTGAAGGGAAAGCTTAACAGTGGTGCTGACAAAACAAAGGCAAAGAAACACAAACAAAAACAGAAGGTGCTGATGTACAGGAGAAAGTGGATTACTCATCATCATCGTCATCATCATCATCATCATCAACAGTTTTCTCTCAGGCTCAGGGTGTGAGGCGTGATGAAATACTTTCTTTCTCTATCTAAAGTTTTACTGTTAACCTCCTTCCATGGGTGTTCAACCTCCCATCTCCATATATCATCTTTTGAAGTACTTTTTCCAAGTGGCGTTGCCCTGCTTCCCTGGTTATGAGCGTTTCATCGGAAACCAGATCTTACGGTGCTCCTTTTTCCCATGAAATTTGCATCTCCACTATTCTCTTTTATTGACCCCATTCCTTCTATCTTTCTCTAACCCAGAGCTTGTTTTCAACAGGACATGGCCAGTGTACTCTTAACATTTTTATTTCTGACACAGGTCTTGATAAAACTTTGAAGCTTTTTTCAGGCCCCGCATGAGCTGCATTTCACCCCCCTTAACAGAACTTGGCATTTAGGTTGAGCAGTCAAAGATTGTGTCTGCGTTTCTTATCACTCTTTGCTATTCTGTTTCTTAGCACTCTTTGCTATTCTGTCTTGAATGTCGCCTGTTTACGTTGCTTAACTCCCAGCTGGAACAAATATTCCCATAACATCCACCTTTTTACAGTCCATTCTAATCTTCTTCGTATTTATTCGTCTCTATATAAGGTATTCCTAGGCGCATCTTGAAGCCAGCACATTTTAATAAGCGCCATAGATTAGTTGTTTTGCTTTGCATTTTTGTGGTTGCTTGTTTTACTGTTAAAAAAAAAATTACACATAGACACCTTAAAAAACAAGCGACTCAATTTTTTTTCTTACAACGACACGATCACCTTGCTCGAGAAATTTCTTCTGCCTACCTAGAATCAACGGTCACCAAAAAATTGGCCATGCTTCTGATATCTGCAAATTGTCTCCAGAGAACAATCCTGTGATACTTGCCAAGACCTTGTATTCCAGTAACACGCCCGTGGATAGTCTTACCCTTAGTTTTAAACAAATAAAATTTTTTGCAAGTTTTCAACCAATTCTGAACTTTTCCGTCGGATAAGGATGAAACAAAACTTTCACAATATTTGATTGATACGCAGATTCGTACTTATTTACAGTGTTATTTTTTATGTCAAATTATATTCATACCGATCTTTTACGGACTTTAACCTTTTAATGTGACGTTATAGTACTTGAAAACTATTCTGTGAGAGAAAATGAAGGAACAGAAACCCCGAGATCACCGCTGAGCTTTGGACTAGCTATATTAACAATCAATCTGACAATCTGTCAATCAAGCTGTCTTGCAAAAGAAGTTGCGTGAAAGAACTTGGTAGGTTTAGAGTACGTGGGGCAAATTGCGATCTCACTTTTAAAGAACAATTAACACCAATTTCAACATTTTTATTCTGAATTTCTGATTGCATTTATGAGAGTCGGAGAGCATGTTAAAGGAAATGGTAATCAAAACCCTGAGATCTCCATTGCATTGTGGACTGGATAGAACAATCTGTTAATCAAACCAGGGTTATGTTGTTCGCTGTCCTGGATCTCGGAGAGGTGTGATCACAAGAATCGGAGATCTGCGTCATGAATGACTTGTAGCGCTCTCGACCTGAGCTACTGGGCTCGAATGCTGCTAACCCTTGCTTAAACAGATAGTCTCTTTCGAGCCCCGTAATTAACGCCTTGGCTTGAGAGAGAGCCTAAAAGCCTGAGATCACCTTGTTGTGAACTGGCTATACACAAAAAAAAAACAAAACAAAAAAAGCAAACCCAAGATTCACAGGGAGAATTCCTTGTTACTGTATAGTAACAACTAACTCTGATCAACCTATCCACGGCTCCCCTGTCGTGTAAAATGAACAGAATTTTAAACGAGCTTCAAGCCATCACGTACTCTTCGATAAACAATGTATCACCGAAACTAAAAGAAAATAATCTTGAGTAAACTCCCACTTGAGACTACCTCACCTTATTTTATGAATTTTCTCTCTCGCTCCCCCTCTCTCTCTCCCCTCTGTCTTCCTCTCTCTTTGCTGCTCATGATAATAAAATGCACTTCAGCCGATCCGTGGTGACGCTACTGGCACGCAGATTTTACTACCAATGACACATGGAAGCATTTGATGCCCTAAGAAACTTCCTCATTCCTAGCTCTCCATGGCTCATCAAGATCCTCTCTCCCCCCTCTGTCTTTCTCTCTCTTTGCTGCTCATGATAATTAACTGCACTTCAGCTGATCGGCGGTGAAACTACTGGCACGCAGATTTTACTACCCATGACACGTGGAAGCTTTTGATGCCCTAAGAAACTTCCTCATTCCTAGCTCTCCATGGCTCATCAAGATTCTTGATGTAAAAAAGAGGGCCTAAAAGTGCTAGTCTTCAATTGAAATATAACACATTGATACTCACAAATCTCTGCTGGCAAAGTGATTCTATGGCTGGACAATAAGGAATATGTGTTGACTGTATTAACTGGCCATTGATTTATTTTTGTTTTGTTTTGCTATGTGGGTGAACAAATACACACACAAAAATAAAAGAAAAAAAAATTGCGATTGCGATGCCTCTTTATTTCATTGTTGGCAAAGCAGACTCTACAGCAAGGCAGAGTTTTTGCTAGCGCGGAACGGAAATCTTTATTCATGTAAGTGATGATCAAGAAATTCATCCCAGAATTGAAGATCATTTCTTAAAGTTTGTTGATATCTCCAGCTACCTCGTAATTAGTGCTGGAAGTATTTCCTGGTCTTGTATTGGAAGTTGAGGTTTTATCGCCACATTTAGCTCTTATTATTGTTTAATGTTCTAGAATGTGAGCCTCTACCGATTAGTTCATGTTCTCGGTATCAGCCACAGTCTGACCAAAGCGCTCTTGGTTTCTTTTCTAAAGTCTGGTTTGGAGCAATTGTTTCATGCCCAAATTAGACCCTACATTTTGGGTTTGATTGTCCAATTTTTGTGAACCTAGAACAGAGTAGTTGCTATGTTGATCAGAGTGAGACATGTTTATAAACCTGAAATCGTCCTGAAAAGGAGTAATACAGTTTTCGGCAATTGTGTTAATATTTGACACCAAAATAAGTGATATTATTGGTGCCGTTATAGGATCTGCGTCTTTCCTTTTTTCGCAAAGACCGTCACTATTATTTCCGGCGCCAGCATTCCTAGCTGCTCTTTGTGTGTGTCTGTGATCAAAGGATTTACTGTGAGGATCTCCGTTTGTGTCGCGGCGCCAAACTCTGGCTTCAGTTTGCGGTGCCTTCCTCAACCTTCTCCTCCTCCTGTGATCGAGCGCCAACCTGATCATTCCGAACGTGCAGACACACACGACAATCAAACAGCAACAGATAATATAGCAGAACAATAGGATAGTAACTGTATATTGTTGGCACCTCGGAGATAATACATATCTCACGATATTCATCCCTCTGGAATTATACCACTGGCAGACTACTTCTTATGGTGATACTATTATGTTTATAATTATCAATATTGATATATCGGCTTAACTATAATTAGTGGATATAAAAAGTGCTTGTTCTACCTATGTTGCATCTGCCTCTTCCGCTGCCAACGCCGTCTGTATGTACGAAATTAACAGAAAAAATATCATGTTTAGATGAATAAAACCTCTGATAATGAGAAATTTCAGGCCCTCCATCCTGCAGGCTGACAATTGAAATTGTAGAATTAAACTTTATTGCTTAATCCTTAAGCGGAACTTGATAATGATAGTGTTTGCGATAGCGATAACGATGGTAATGGTGTTCATTTTTGTGGCACCGATGGTGAACATTTTTATTGGATGTGGTGGTAGCGTTGATAGCAGCAATGGAAGTACGTTGGCGCTGCTAAACTTTGCGTAATTATTGATGTTTATGCGGGAAATGCATTATTTAGTTCCATGTTCTCATTGTTTCCAAATTAATTGGCAATATTATCGTTAATCAGAGAAAATTAGGCGCAATAGGTCAGAGATCATAGAGATTTGTTATTAAACAGACGTTGTAAGCTGAGAAAGTGAGTAGCGATCAAGGTGAAACATGCAACCAGTTAAAATGATACAAGAACCTACGGCCAAACTGAATTTAAGACCTTCATTGAAAAAAAAAATGCTCCTTTTGAATCGTCGCAGATGAAAATCAAACAACTTTGAATTCTATTAAAAAAAGAAAAGCATCATGGACACGAAACTTATATTTTATTGTAATTACCGTCACGGGTGCAAATCTCATTAGTTTTTTTTTCTTCTACTAATTGATTACCAGTCGATTGAGAACATTGAAAGCTTTTAGACAAGTTAATTTGTTTGGTGCGACAAACTCAGAGCACTTTATTTCTCTCTCGCGGGACTTAAATGATTAAATATCATTTCATGGTGAGAGTTAAAAACTTGTTAGACATCAAATTGAATCGCATATCCGCAACGTGAGGTTACGAAATAGTTATTGCAGAGTGAATGTTTTTGTTTTGTAACCTCCTGAATTTATCAAAGGGATATGAGGTGGATGACGCTATCAGAGATATAACAACTAGGTGGATGGCCTGAGGAAGGGGATATAATTCGTGGACCCATTGAAAGGGACATAATTGGGTGACTTTATGAAAGGGATAGGACATGATTCTCGTGATCGAAGGGATATGGAATAGATGGCGTTATCAAAGGAATATAATGTAAATGATGTCATCAAAGGAATTTCAGGTGGATTTCTTAATCAAAGGGATAAAAAAAGTGAAGTGGGTGCCATGCTTGGTACAAGCATCAGAGAACCTGGAGAAGGGCCCGATTGTCTTGGTATACGGCATCATGAGGTAGTTTGCTACTGCTTTCCTCGCCGCCTATACTTTCGCCGGATCTTAAGAGACTTAGCTACGCATTTCGTGCTGGGTGGACACAGAGGAGCAATGAAATATTGATTTGGCCCAGACTGGATTTCGAACCTAGGACTTCTGACTTGGTAGCCGACTGCGCTACAAGATAATCCACCGCTCCTCCCAAATGGAGAATAATTTATAGTATTATAATAATCTTCCTTTGATAAAGACTCTCCTTTTTTTTTATCCTACTAATAAATCCAAACCACTCCAATGTCTCAGCAGTTTTAGTCTGTCTCTTTCTCCCTCTTTTTCTCTCCCACTTTCTTCCTTTTTCTCTTTCATCTGCCCACCTATATATTTATCTATCAATAAGCTCTCTTTAACCATATCTTTCCTTTATTTCTTACTAATTCTAATGAACTTAGTAAACATTTAATTTAGCATTTATCATACCGTAGGGATTTTAAATAGCACAGTGTCAAAGTCAGTCCCATGTTTTGTGAAGAGCGCCAGGCAACCATGGGTGGGCCTTTTTACTTTCTGCGGGCCATAGGAGACCTAGCTATCTATTAAGTGCTGGGTAGACACAGACAAGCGATGAAAACTTGAACAAATCATTTTGACCCAGACAGGAATTCGAAGGTATATATCACGTAGAGGCGCAACTGCCCTACCCAATAAGCCACCGTGTAAAACCCCTAAATTTAGAAAAAAATCAGATTTTGTTTTTGCTCATCGTCCCTTAATTGAAAATAATAAAAAAAGAAAGAATAAAGAGTTTAAGGAAAAACAGAATAGAACGGGGGGTATAAACAATACCTGCCCTGCCCATAACGGTGTAGAGACAAACAGCTGCCATGATGCAGCATTCAGTTAGCTCTTAAAGACAGGAGTTGTCATTGCGGTGCGGACTAACTAAACGCGCCGGTATAATTTTCCTTTTAGATACAAATCTTATGTAGCCCAAGAAAAAACAACGTATGACATATTTACATAAACTAAATACAAAGTAGACAGTTCCCAGCTAGATATTATGTAGAAAACTAAACAGTACTCGCAAAGATAATTGTCAACATTTCTAACATAATAATATCATAGAACCGAAAAGAGCAAAGCTATAGAGATTAAATATGATTATTATTGTGAATTAGGTTGGGAGAATAAGAGCAAGATATATTTATTATAGTGTGCAAATTTTGGGAGCCATCAAGATTTATATTATCTTGAGGTTTTTGAAATTGGTCTTATATTTAATTTTCAGACTTATTAAATATCTTAAAATCTATATTTATTTATACATTGATTTTGTATGAATTTTACAAGTAAAATTTTTTTCCTTTGATGTATGACACACCGCTCTTTATGATCTTTAAATATATAAAAAATAACAATACCCCGCCCCCCCCTCCACACACACACACATTTTAAATACTCTTGATAAGAAATGGGCAATATAATAGAACCCAACTTTTTAATTTACAGTGTCGAAAATCATTGGAAGTCTGTGTCCTTGTTAAAATCCGATAAAAAGTGTCAACAAAGCATTTCCAAAAAACAAATGAATTAGAAAGTTGAAATGCTAGAGTTTTTAACAAAAGTAGAGGTGTAGGCCTACATTTATAACATTTTTGATGTAATTCTGGACAGTTTTAATGTTTTTGAGGCAGTTATGATAGTAAATACTATTATAGCACACCATCAAAATTCTTTGCTAAATCAAAAAATAAAGGCGAATTTTACATCTTCTTTGCCAATTATCCCTTTTGGATAATTTTGGGTTTCCTTCTCAGGAGAGAAAGGGCTGTAATAAATTTTATTATATGTTTTTCATTTGTCATAAGAAAATAACCCTGAGTTTTAAGCTTCTAGTTACTGACATTAACTTTGTTAAAAATCTTAGGGAAACCCTAACTTTGCTATACAAATGAGCCAGGAAGCCCGAAAACAAGAATGTTTTTCATCCCATTGCGGCACTGTCAGTTTAGTTTGCCATCAACTTTGACATGTCTATAAAAGAGGTTTGGCAATGTTTTCGTCGTCCACAAAACAAAGTTGCAAGATTTTAATATATGAAAGACCAAAGTAGTCTCACAAATTGAGTCCAACTGCGGTCGTAACTGATTAAAGATAAAGTGAACAACATAGTCTGCACGGATCAAAAACTGCCTTGTCCATTCATAGTTTTAACGGAAGCAACAAAATCGGTCATTCAACTCCTTTAATTTGAGGTGGTCACCTTAATTGAACCAACAGGACCGCGAGAAACTCGTTTTGTGACTCTACGACAAAAAATATATATGAGCAATTGCCAAAAGATGGACTTCAAAATTGTGTCAAAGTACAAAAGGAAAAAACCCAATTGAGTATCAGTGAGGTAATATTCATGTAAAGTTGTATAACAGGAGTAGATCCATGTAAAAATCGGTCTGTATCTTTTCACTTGGTGGTAAATGAGCTTTACTTGTTGATGGGTGACCACTTTTTTTTTTTAGGGATTTTGTCAATATAGTTGTGTACGCAACTTATTTGGTTAATTTACACAGCAAAGATACATCCAAAACTGATTTTTTAAAACATAAAGCAGTACTTATGATGCCATTACACTCACAAAATCAAAGTTAATGTCTTGATGAGTTCAATGTTTTTCAAATATGGCTGTAAGAAAATGTTTTGTACTTAAGAATGATGGCAACCCACATTTTAGCAAACCCTCATGTAGCCTCATGACAAAAGAGACGTTCATCTTGAATGTTTAAGACTTTTACTTTCAATTGATGTACATAAATCTATTAATTTCCATTATTTCAAAAGCTTCTCGGTTGGTGTTTTTCAAAAAGTATTATTTTAATGTCTAAAGTGTAATCGGAAAGCTTTATATAATTAACTAGGTACAAAGTAAAGTGGGTCCCACGCTTAGTCCAAGCATCGGGGAACCAGGAGTAGGGTCCTGATTGTTCTAGGCATACGGCATTATGAGGTAGTTTACCATTGCTTTCCTCGCCGCCTTTACTTTTGCCGGGTCTCAGGAGACCTAGCTACCAATCTAGTGCTGAGTCGACACAGAGGAAAATTGACTTAGCACGGACTGAGATTCGAACCTCAGATTTCTCACTTGATAGCCAACTGCCCTACCGGGTGAGCCACTGCTCCTTATTGTACATATTGATATTAATAACTTTCTGAAGTCTTTTGTTTTATTTTAATTCCAGTATCTCAGACCTCCGACTTGGAAGCCAACTGCCCTACCAGATGTGCTACCGC
>BLXT01005378.1:42117-76242 GCA_019648995.1 Plakobranchus ocellatus
TCATGGTGTTTGAGCTATAAATAATAAATTGTTTTATTTTTCAAGCAAAAATGTAAAATCAGTGACTCTAAATTAGGCGATTTGCTTCTGAATAATATAAAAAAAAAAAGGATGGAGGGAAAAAAAAAACATATGTAGATCTGAATTTAGAACTTTAGAAAACAGGTTTTTTAAAACTGGAAACTGGCACAAAACCTGAGTTCTGCACACTTTTTTTTCTCTTGCTCATGTGAGATTTTTAAGCATACACAGCTGACATAAACAAAGGAGTAGCAAAATGGTTGGATCCATCAAGTTAAAATACAGGGCTACCAAATAAAAAAAAAATAAAAAAAAGAAAGGAAAAATTGTCAGCCTTTTCAGACAGTTCTTTCTGAAAAGGCTGACAATTTTTTCTTTCTTTTTTTATACTTTTTGGATGGTTCTTTCTGAAAAGGACAACCACAAAAAAGTTTTGAAAATCATTCTCAAATTTTATGACCCGCATTATCTATTGCATCTCAAACACTTCCCCTGCCACTCTCGCTAAACAGATAAGAAGTCTGGGAAACATATATGATTTTGCACACAAAATGATAAAAAATTTCATAATATAACCATGCAGTGAAGGCATTTTTTCTGTCAAATGTGGACTTTTTGAAGCTAACAATTGTCTGTACCTATATTTGGCAACAAAAACTGGGCAAGATATTCTGAATGTGCACACAAGAAAAGTAAATTTACAAAAGCTTGATTGCTAGTGCTAATTAATATCATGTTATAGAATGACCCTTTAATGATGTGAAAATAAAACACAATTTCTTGAGACCATTTGTGTTTTATTTCTATTTTAATTACTGACACAGACCTGATCAACTAAAACTCAACTGCCATTATATTCAAGGTGATCTTTTTTTCCCCCAAAAAATTTTAAAGATCTATATTTGTTTTTGGACAAAATTGCTGGTCAATTTTAAATATATAATCGTTAACAGTTAATTAAAATTGCTTTCAATTCATCTTTATTGTCCATAAATAGCTAATTGTGCATTTAATTGGACGTCTTTTTAAAGTGTCATATTTGAAAGCAAAGAATAGTAATATTTGAAAGCAAAGAATAGTAAACTTTTGGAAAAAGTGATGAACACACATTGGTGGCTGAATCAAAGTTGTTCAGCTCCAATTCAGAAATGAAATGACTTTTGAAATTATGACTTAAAGGATGCAAAGGATATGTGTTTCTTTTCATTATTTGACATTTATATCCTATATGACAAGTTAGAAAGCAGCCCAACATCAACAGATTTTCTTTTCTTGTGTGAAATACTCAGTTGCTGAAGTGTGGTCTTTTAGCTCCCTTCAAGTTCCAGCCCCTTTTTGCCTTTTTTCTTTTTGAAATGGTCTTATGTCCCCAAAAATTTGCAGCCTGAGCTCACACGAATAGATCTAAATTATATCTAGATCTAACTCTAGACCATGCCCTTGATCAGAACAAAATTAACCTAAATTATAATACTGAACAATGACTTTAGATCTGGGGAGAGATTTTTTATCATTCACACTTAAGATTTATTATGAACACTGATGAAAAAATGCAGGCAACTTTAGTCAACTGTGGACAATATTGAAGCTTACAAAAAAATTGCTCGGCGATTAATACTTGCAAAAATATCTTGTAAACTTTTGGAAAAATCAACACAACTCGCAACTTGCTGGTTTTAATGCCAGCCATTTCAGTTGATCAGCTCCAATTCAGAGCTACGACTATTTTTAAAACATTTTTGAAGACAGACAATGCAAAGTAAATGGGGATAGTAATGGGGACAGGCCCGATGACTTCTAGGGTCTAGATCTAGGTTAGCCTTTACCAGCAACAAATGAAATTAAGAGGTTGCTTTAGTTTACACTTAATCGACGACAGGGCTAACATACATTTTTCGTGTGCATATTAGGAAGTCTTGCCAGATCTTGATACAAAAGACAGACTATAAAATAAAATTCCAAGATTTGGACGCTAAATATAGATCTAGATATTGAGAGCTTGTAGATCTAGGCCTAGATCTAGATCTATATTGACTTAGTTGCTATGTCCGATGCTAAAAATGTCTAAATTACACTGAATCTTAACCGATTATATCGAGATTCTGCATTAAATGTTATTAAACTCAAGGGAGAAAGATGTGAAATTGTGTTTCTAATTGCGCGTTAGTTTTCTCACTGAGCAACTAGAACCATTACATTCAGGCCTAGCCTAGCCTCCTAGAGTCTAGATAGGCAGGGTCAAATCTAAATCTATCTTTAAATTATCATGAAGAAAAGACATGCACTTTCAAAGTGAATCTTAACGATGCAAATAACTTCTGACTGCAAAGTCTAGCTTAAACTCTACATTTATCGGTTCGAAATCATATAATATTCATGCAGACGTGCAAAAAGACCAGTTCAACACAGTGTTTATCTTTCTTACCTTGCAAAACTAACGGCTCACTCAGCAGAATAAACTTTCCATACAAAAGAAACAAAATGTACCTACCGGAAGTATAACGTGCATGTTTACCGGAACTAAAAATATGAACATGCGTAAAAGCATTTGTTATTATATGTATAGATGGATTCTATTTGTCATTCCTCTCTTAGCCAATCCAAATAATTTTTACTTTCTGATTTGGCATAGCATTCCTCGACTTCGATGTTTACTGTTGTTAGGAGAGGCATTGCGAGCAATGAAAGTAACCCGGTAAGTCCTTTCTGGATAGTTTTTCCAATCAATGAAGATTGATTTTAAGGTATTTTCCCAAAATAAAATGTTGAAAAAAAAAAAACAAAGCGTCAAAGCTAAATTTGAGTTATCACTCCATTAGACGTCTATCTCCTCTTGAATGAGGAGATACTGCTTTAGATGTTTGAGGGAAATGTACGTCTAACGATAATCCTGTCTCAGATTACTCTTTCGTGCAGATAGACTGAGATATCCTTCTTCACCTAAAATGTTCGTGGAAAAGGCTGGATATATCTCAATGGAAGGGAGAGAGAGAGAGGCCTATATTAGCAGTTTTTAGGACCACGTAGCAGATTGTTATTTTTCACCACAGTCACGGAATGGGCGGGATTGCACATAAAAGAACCATATTAGAAGAAATGGAAAATCAAAATCGATCGATTAAAACATTCTAACTATATAGGCGCACATCAAAATGTTATTGTAGTATGTAATTTGGTCGACCCTGTTATCTGAACTGCAATGGCAAATCCAGGATGGTTCATATAATAATTTGGTACACTGTATCCAAAAAGGCCTTTCATTCTTGAACAAAATATGTAATTGCTGTTCTCTGATTTTGAACACATAAAATACTGATATCACTTGATGATGTCCCCAAAAAGAAGAAAAACTCAGATGCTTTGTATATCGGTGTATTCTTAGTGTGTTCTGCTGTTCATTTGCAGTTTAGGAGCTGCACAACGATGTGAACAATAAGGTAGTACCAAACAATAATACTATGAACTATCAGAACTTTTTTTTTTTACTTTATGCAAAGATATCCCTTCAAATGTGGATTATAGGCCTATGCAAAGTCTCAATTGTTGTTTATTAAGCACAAGGATTGCCTTGAAGCAAGCAAATCAAGATTTATAAGTTATAGCTCTTCAAATCAGTGGATTATAAATTATCAAGATTTTTGTTTGTGAAGTCTGATATTATAGTAAGTTATACATAAAGAAGTATCCTAGTTTAAAAAAGAAAAAAAGTAAGCAGTGATTTCTTGGGCTGTGAAGTTTGAAACATCTACATGGTGTGACTATTCCTTATGGTGTAGATGTAATTATTTTTCACGGTCATTAACTGTTTGTGAGTATGAGTTTTTTTGTTTGTTTGTTTTTTTTTTTTTTTGTGTTTTTTTTTTAATTCAAACTGCGAATTTATAGCTATTTTACTTGTAAATACATATTTCTGTATAATCACGTACATGAACAAATAAGCAGTTGTTACCAGTCTAACAGTGGCTTGCACGCTATTGGATCACAGGGTCTCCATTACAAAATGAGCCGAGTTGTGGTTGTGCATGTCTGATTTCAAATGAAAATCACTGGCTAGAAGATGTGAAAACTGCTCATTTCTCTGTGGTGAATAGTCTATAGATATATGCTCTTGATGTTCTGTGCATTTATAAATTATTGGAAATGTTTCCTTTATTTTAATATTTTGGTTTAATCTCAGTCATGTAAACCTGCAGCTTGATTCGTTTTTTTTAGATTGCTACACAAATGTCATTGATGACAATGATTACTTTACACATTATCAAGCTTTAAAACTTGAAAATAATACACAAGTACATGCCTTAATAACAATTTCAAAACACATTTCGATGGTTTGTAAGTATTTGTTTTGGACAAAATAATGATTGAAAATTGTTCTTGTTTTCTGTTCTAAATAGGCAAGATGCCAGGTGATTCTCGAAAAGATTTTGTGCTGGTGACAACAGCTAACTACTTTGCTATCCCAATCTCTGATAATGCCATCACCAACCTCTTCAATTCCCCAAGTTTGAATAATTTTTTGGATGATGGAAATGTTACTGTCCTGGCGGCAAAGTTAGACTTAAAAAATGACCGCAGAATTGATCTCCAAAATAGGGTGAGTGTATGAGTATGAGATTTAGATGCTGCAAAATGTATTAAATGTGAATGTGCAGATACTGTGTCAATTACAATTTAGTGTATAACAATCCATAGTCATGAATGAAGCTTCTCAAAGTTTTCTGCACTGTCAAATTTCTTTTTATTTTCATCATAATTGAATGCTCTTCCTATCCAAAAATGTACAAAAAGTATGAATGCTAATGGCATAAATATTAAGTGCTTAAATATATCAAGAAGTATTATTGTGGAAAGCAGGTTAACTAATATTCTGTAATTTTTGCATTTGACAATATGATCTGTATACATTCTCAGATTTCCATGCTTACCCTTAAACTTTATTAATTTTTAAAAATATTACATTAATTTCATTCATTTTTTTTTATAATATTTTGAGCTGTCTCATGTATTTTGTTTGACTTTTTCTGTTAAAATTTTGCTTACAGAGCTGGCAATCACCTCTGATTTAATTGATTTCCTGCTGAAATTAACATTAAAATTTTACCTTTTTTTTTAAAATAATGAATAAATATACCTTTACTTTTGTGGGAATTTTATTAAATAGATTGTTTACGAAAACCTAAACACAATGCCAATATAGTTGTTTTCGTCTAATAAAACATCATAATTTATCTTTTACATTTTTCAAAATCAAGTCATTACTCTTTTGTCATAATATAGCTCTCATTTATTCATTAAAATGATCTTACATATTATTTCTTAGCCATGATGGCAAGGTTGTTATTTTTCTTCATCCCAATGAAAGATCATAGAAAATTTTATTTTTAGAGTGTAATATTAAATATTTTTTCTCATGTAAAGCAGTATTTCGTTCATGATTTATTTAAGGTTGAAGCTTCTGATGCAAAAGAAAGAGTCATTGTCTTTTTCAAAATTCGACCTGAGGCAATCACACCAGATAACACGTTGTCCAACATCATTGTATCCTCCATGATTGATTCTCCACTTAGCTCTCTTTATCATGCTGTTCAGAAGGTAGGACATGGAACTGTTTATGGCATTTTGAAACTATTTCGTTGTTGTTGACAGTCATACTATTAAAAAACTTTTTTTTTTGGAAGCTCAAATTGTCACCATTGTCAAAAAGGAGTCTACATGACAAAAGATCAGTTTATCATCATTAACAGCACAGATTCTAGTTGAGTTCTTTGAATGAAAGAAAGAAGGATTTGAATTACTCCAATTATTGCAATAAAAAAGAAAAATTCATTAACTTTGGGCAATATCAAAAAAAGCAAACAAACAAATAGTAAAATACTTGTATGATTAACTTAAAATATAGAATGTGCTGATACGACAAATACCAAGAAACAATTTGTTTACCCTTGGCCAAGTTTGGGTTTGAGATATCACTATTATGTTTATTATGTTGTTGGCTCATGCATCAAACACCTAGATATACTGGATTCAACGAGCTATAAATAAATGGAAGTAACTTTCACTCCTCTTGGTCTGGAACCAGTAAATACCTGACCTGAACTATTATGTATACAGTATGGTAATGCTGTGTCCTATCCCTAAGTTTTGATAACTGTTCCTAACACAAAAGGTTTTATTTTGCGTTTTGTTGTTTTCTTGATTGGTTATTGATATGGTAGTCAACCACTTATTGGTGTTGTTATTTTTTGCAGATACAATACAGTAACTGAAGAACGAATTTATTGAAAAAAAAAAACTGTCCTGGGCTTAAAATGCATTAGGGTTTTCAAAAGGGAAGATGAGTTGTGTGATATGACTTAAACAACAGTTTCTGGAGTAAATCAGACAGAAAGGAATGCAGTTATCAGAAAAAATGATAAAAAAAAAAAATTAGGCTTTTTATTTTTTTTTTTTGAGATAATGCAATATTACCATGATCATTGACACTTTTAAATCATACAAATGATGTTCGGAGGTGCTTTAATTTTTTTCTTTATATCTTCCTTAATTAGGTTTATGCGCCTTTGCTGCTGGATGATGGCAAGTATAGCCGAAACATTGACCCCAAACTGCAGAGTTTGCTAAGTGAGCTTGAGGCTGGACTGGGTTCTGCTATCCGCAAGAAAGATCCTAGCTTCAGGGGTCGCTCTGGGGATGGGGCAGAGGATAACCTGGGAAGTATGTCCAGCAAATTGCTGAATAAAATTTTGAACAAGTCACTTTAAACTCAGAAGATAATTATTTCTCTCCATTTAAAAAGTTGTGTAATAGGCAATATTTGTATAATATTGGATTAGCAAGTAAGTACAATACCAGCAATGACCAGGTATGAATCATGAATGTATACACAAATTTATACAAAAGTGTAGCAAATAGAACTTAAGATCATTAAAAGAAAAAAGAATTAAAGAGGAACAAATTATTGTAAATATATATTTTTTGACAATAGAAATCTTAGTTAGGAAAAAGGTTTATCTTAAAAAAATCTTTTTTTTTCATCCTTAGGTATTTTAAGCCCAATGGACGAGTTTCAGTACTGGCAAGATTTGTCTCGCTCTAGCGCCAGTGGAGACCTCAAAGAAGCAGCAGAATCTTACTCTGAACTGTTTAGTCCTATATCTAAAGACTATGGTGGCTTGGAAGCTATGCCACTACCTGATGGCATGGAACTTGTAGAAGTTACACAAGACACACTGGATGATGTGTGGAAGCAAGGCGAGCCGTCATACCCTGAGGCTAGGATGAGGCATCTTATGGAGGTTATTGGTGGGTTATGTTAATGATATTGCTGTCAGTAAATTTTGTTTCTGTGATAAAGAAATTTTAGTGAGACATCAAGGGTTTTTTAGAACAAAATTTTTTCTCTTTTTATCTAGTATTTGTAATTTTTTGTTTATTTTGCTTTTTTTTAGCATAATTAAAAGAAAAAACCACAAAGTTATCTTCTCTCTGATATTTAACTTTAGTAATTGCAGGCAATGTTTCCATGTATACGTTTTGTCTTTTTCTGTTAAAAGATTTATTTCCAAAAGTAGGCATTCAGCAATCTATTCTCAATTTGTGCTGTGAGAAAAAAATGAAATACTGTCAACTGGCTCCATCTTTTTTTTTTTTTTCGGGGGGGGGGGGGGGNNNNGGGACTGAAGTCTTTCCTAGACCTATTACAGGTTTCTTTTTTTGGTTTTTTTTTTTTGGCATATTAAAAAAAGCAAAAAAAAACTTTTGTGTATAATAGTGATGGATATGGTAGATGGTGCTCATTTTTACAGCCATTACTTTTAACATAATTCATATTAGACCTGAGTTGCATTCTGTCCTGATCTTCAGTGTATAGTGTTTGTTCTTTTTTCAATACATTTCCAATGGTTTAGGATAACAATTTTGACCAGTTCTTATCTGTCATTCTTCATGTTGCAGTATTTATGCCTGTTTCACTATGTAAATTGAATTTCAAAGATACCTCAATCCTTTAAGTGTGTTTACTGTAGTTTTTGTTTACAACTAGTTTTTATTCAAATTAGTGCATTTCAAACTTTGCTTACTATTAAACATTCTGGAATCAACCTGTAAGACTTGGTCATATTTATTAGTACAAGTCAATGGTATCGTACCCATTTTAAGAAATATCTTTATAGTCCTTATCTCATCTGAGATCCATCATTGAATGGTTAGCTACATATATCAACAATTAGCCCTACATCACGGCTTAACATTTGTACTGTTGAGTCATTTAAAAAACCCTATAAAAAAAAGTTAATTATGTTGTAATCGCTTTTATTGTCTCAATTTTCGCGGGTTAGCTGGAACCCTTGGCCGCTATGTTCAGCAGAAACTATCTACGGTTAATATGTGGACTGGCCCATTTAGCCAAATGCGAGAATCTCTTAGACTGGGTACTGCTCTGTGTGAACGTTGGGTGACTGCATGTGAAACACTCACGTCTCAGTTCTGGAAGCGTTATGGCCCCCATCCATGGAAAGGTGAAACATGCAAACCAAAGACTCTTCAGAAGTTAAAGGAGAGGCTAGAGGAGGTTAGTGCACACAATGTCTCAACTGTTTTAGCTTCAACATTATCATAAACATCATCCTCATTTCAGCGCTTTCCATAAGTCTCAAGAACAGTCTGAAGAGTCTGATTCTGTATGTCAAATTTTTTAGAAAATAATTTAATTTTTTTACCTTTAAAGTGCTTTTTTTCAAAAAGTTTAAAAAGTCTCAAGCCTGGCTCAGAGTCAAGATAGGATAGTCCTATCCAGATTTTACCATTGCAAGGTTGGCAGAAAGAAGTTGCAATCTGTTTCAGTGATTAAAAATGTTCCAAATGCAACCTCTGATCCTTTGGGACTGGTCTCAAGACACCTTTGCAAGCTTGCAAGATCAGGCTGTCATATTGATAAATTTTCAAAAGTCATTCATGAAGAATGCTTGGTGGCAAAGCCGGCAAATATGAATTGTGGGCCAGAAAGGAAAGATCCACGGCTGTTACAGAGCGAAAAATATTTTACTTATGTTTTTTTGCTGCTTTTTTTTATTTTAGAATCATTGAATAAAATTTTACTGTTCTTGAAGATGGCAAGTCATCTTCATTGTGTTTTTTTTATTTTTAGATTGTAATTTGATGTAAGCTGTCCGACTGAAATGAAGACATCCAAAGGCAAAACATTTTTTTGTCTTTAATGATTGAGATACTGTCTCATAAGCAGAATTATCTTCTCAATTATAGTGTTTGTTGGGATGTCTTCCTCAGGCCAATTTATTTCTGTTATAGCATACTTACTTTTTTGGGTCCTCTTCATTTATTTTTATGCCCCAATGCTTTTGATATTCATCCTTTATGAATTCAATATAATAATCTAACGCAACCTATAATGATCCTTAGGATTAAAGCAAATCTGTTAGTTCTTTTGACTAAGCCAAAAGAGGTGAAACATTATTTCTCAAATTGTTGCTTATTTTCTACTAGTCAATATGCTAAGAAACTAAAATGTTTTAATTTTTATAAAAAATACCACTGAATAGAGAAATGGGTGAATTTTAAGAAAACATAAAGTGGGTACATTTTTTCCCCACTGTTTGTAAAAATGTGGTTCTTTTTGGCTAAGTGACTATGATCCACAGAACGAGAATTTAAGAAGAGAAACCAAGGATGAATGTCACAACACTTAATCTTGTAATGATTAATTAATATTGGTCTCAGTCGGTTCGGTTGTACTCAAATCCTGCTTAACGTTTTGAATCTTTACATTTGATTATAAATTGCAATGAGCTTTGAAGATTATTCTCTACTCTCCCTAGATTGTATCTATCCGCACTGTTCATGAGCAGCTTCTGAGACTGCTTTCCCCACAAGAGCAGAAAGAACTAGCAGTATCTGAGGCCTTCACACCCTTCTTGGGCCTAAATCCACTTCAGTATAATCCTTACACTCAACCGCTATGGGCAGCAGCAGTGCAGCAGTACGAGCGTAGTATGGAACCTGCACAACAAAGGATTGCTGGCAAACTGCGCAATCAGTTCAGGCAACTGGACCAGAATCCTCAGCAGGTAAGTTTGCATGCGAATTTAGTGAACAAACTTGCAGGATTTAGATTTATCATTTTAAATAAAGCTTTGAGGACAAAGAGAACCATTTTTTTTTCATCATGCAATCATACAAAAGTTTTTTCTTACTATTGTATTTAATATATTTTTAAGATTTTTCTTTTTAGAATATATTTCTTTCTAAGAGGCATCATTTTTTTTATCTAGTTCTTATGTTCACAGCATCTTTTTTTTAATCTTCAAAGATCTCTAAATCTCAGTGCCATATAACAATATGCAAAGTTATACGACCTGAAAAAGTGCCTCTTTAAGTTAACAATAAAAGTTTTTGACAAAAATATATCAAAACGTTAATTTCAATCATATTTAATGAACAATTTCTTTTTTTGTTGTCCTCTACAGCTTTTAAGAGAATTCCAGAGATACAAAGAGTTAGTCAAGCGACCAACTATCACCAAGGAGCTCGTGGCTGAGAGGTAAACTTCAAACTACCAATATGTACTTGCAACATTTAAGCAGAAAATGAAAATTTTGACAACATCAAATTTTTGCTTTGACCACACTCTTTAGCTTTTTTCTTAGATAGCTTTTTAACCAAAAATTTGTGAATTTTTTTTTCTCTGGATCAGATTG
Organism: Plakobranchus ocellatus; assembly: GCA_019648995.1. Taxonomy (NCBI): domain Eukaryota; kingdom Metazoa; phylum Mollusca; class Gastropoda; family Plakobranchidae; genus Plakobranchus; species Plakobranchus ocellatus. The sequence continues at coordinate 52,851 of BLXT01005378.1, forward strand.
AAGCTCCACTGATACAAGAATCCTTTTTTTTTTTGTACTGTAACACTGAAAAAAAAAATGAACAGTATTTGACAGCAAAAACATAAGAAAATTTAAGTTCATTTATATTGTATGAAAAAATTAAGTGGTTGAATCTTTCCACAGAGAAACTCTTTTAGGGCAACAAATTATGTACATCAGACATGTGAATGAGGATTTCAACTCACGCACTGGCAGAGGAAACAAAAGTATCCCAAAAGGAATGAACAATCCTGAGATTGTCAACAATATTATCTATGTGAGGCAGCTGGAGGCCAAGGTAAAAAGTTGTGACAGCTATTGGATTAGTTAAACCCTTACTCCTAACTATACATGTTGTTTTGCATTTTTATGAAAAACTCATTAAAGTTACAAAAAAATAAAAGCTTTATATATGGCGATTAAAGAATAAGTGCATTGTAATCTAATTTGTTGCTCGACAGATTGATGAAACTCGATTGATAGCAGATGCCTTACTTGGAGATCTTGATGGTTACCAAAAGTTTCACAAAGATATGCTGGAGCTGAAGGAGGAACTGCAAAACTGGAGGAGGGATCAGTTTGATGAATGGACAAGGGATATCCAGGGTCTAATAGAAGATCACAGGAAGCCATTGAGGTCAGTGCAAGACTTTGCTCTGCTATATCATATAATACAATCATTGTGCACACATGGTTATCTTTGACTAATAACTTCAATGTTATTGTTCTTTAAAAACTTCTAATTGTTTCTGATGCTTGACTGACTTAATGTATCAGTCTTTGTTACCAACAAGTATTTAACGTGACATTCAAAATTTGATGCTAAAGCACACAGAAAAAGTTTTGAGGAGTTCTCAGCACGTAAGATTAAATGCATTAATAACCCTTTCTTATTTAGCTTAAATTAGATCTAAATTACAAGATTGACAATAAATATCTTATATTCAGGCCTTTAGGACTGTTCATTATTTAAATTTAGATCTAGATTTTTATCTTTCTTGAGTATTCATTTTTTTAGGATTTATAGAGCAAGGATTAACCTAGCTGTGATAGTAAAGGACAATAATATTGTTGAGAAAGGCAAGGGGAGGGAGACAAAAAATAGTGAAAAAGGGAAGAGAACAATATTTAGATCTATCAGTCAAGTCAAATTCATCTTAACTGGCTGTTTACTTTAGAACTGTAGCATTGATCCTCTCTCCCTGAGATAATTTAGTTAATCCCTTTGAAAGCATCTGAATCAGTTGGCTTTAGACTCTAAGACTTGCATTTGTTGTTTCAAAGTGCTTCTCCAAGTCTGACACTATTGTTGCCAACAACAGTTTAAAGCATTTTTTTTTTTAATTGGTTTGTTTTTTTAAAAGTAGACTATTAATTAATCTCTTACAGAATAGTACCCCTATTTTTTAGAACAGAAAGTAACAAGACTAGTGTCACTTGCTTAACAGATGGACTTGAAACTTTCAGTACTTTTTGCAAAGGCAGATGGGTCATGTCAATGATGTTAGGTGAATGCACATTAGTTTGGTCTACAATTGATTCATACAGACCTGATTTACTTTGATTGCCAAGAAGAAGATGTTTGTGATAGTGTATCAAACATGTATGTTTGACAATACCTTGTTCAAGTTATAGCATATTGAATTTCATTTTCTTATTCGTCTGGTTTTTTTTTTCTCTTATTAGACCTAGACTTTTAGCGCAGAAGGCTTAAAAAGCAATTACATTATCACTCAAGTATCTAAACAAAGAATGTGATATTTAATTTTTTTGTGTTAAGAACTTAAACAGATAAAGATCGATATCACCAAATTCCCAGATTAGACCATTCACTGAGTTTATGTAGGTCTAAGAAGAAACAAGCATTTGTGGTTTTCAACTTGTCTTCCTGTATATGAACACACATTAAGCCATAAGTATTAAATCATATCTCATCATTTGCAGCTTGGAAACCAGTGGGAAACTGATGGAATTGAATCACAAGGATGGCAAACTACGGGTCAACTACAGTGAGCGTCTTGTTACACTCCTGCGTGAGGTCAGACAGCTCAGCTCAATTGGCTTTGCTGTGCCGGCCAAGATCCAACACGTTTCTGATGTTGCACAGAAGTTCTATAGGCATGGAGTGATTCTGAAACAAGTAAGTTGTTGATATAGTCAGCTTTATTTGTTTGAAAAATTGCATGGGCAATGACATCCTAATATTGTGTCACTCAGCAAAGGAGGGCATTAGATTAATCACACATAAAAAAATGACTGAGAAAAAAAAAACACCAGCCTTTGCTATCTCAAAGAAATTATCAGCTGACGTGTAGACAGGTATGCCTGAAAGCAGTATGTCCTCTTCAGTTCTTCTTGATAAAGTCAAATTGACTTGTTTGGCCTAGAGGCAAGGTTTTGATACCAAGATATCATCATATTAGAAATAGATTTATAATCGCTTATTAAAATCGAAAATGTAGATCTGGGTCTAGTTTTTGCACTTCATTTTTTTCCTGTGCAGTCCATTTTTTTTTCTCATCAGTCAGTCAGTGAACATGACTCTCATCTCTTCACTCTACAGGTAGCTCATTTCTACAACACAATTGATCAGCAGATGATTCCTAGTCAGCAAGCCATGATGCTTAACTCTGCCCTTGCCTTTGAGAAGCTAGTAAAGAGTCCAAAAGCTGGTGAGAAACATCAATACTTAAACTTTAAATAAGTCATTTTACTCTGAATTGCTTGATATCAATCACAATGAATTTGTCAATTGCAAATATAAGTCTTCACAGAAAGAAGTATTAAAAGTAGAACTGTTTCGTTCTTGAATATTTTTTAAATGAAAAACATAGTAATTAGAACATTTCATATTTTGTATTTGGCAATCTTAGCAAAGGCCATTTGAGAAGTATCCAAAATCTAAATGTGTATTTTTTGCTTGTGGCCCATTTGGACTTATTACTAAGTAATAATTTCATTGCAGTCAAGAGGGATAGCAAAATGCCTAATAAATATCTCTCCAAATATCGCTCCTTATTGATTAAAACATAGAATATATGATCTTGACATGCATATGTGTGGAAATCTAAAAAAATCTATCAGAACTTGCCAGTACTGTTTTTTTGCTAGGCTGTTGGAAAGCAATAAAAAATGTATTTTTATTTTAACGAGATTTTCCTTTCAAATTTTATAACTTCAGCTCTGAAAGATATCAGCAAAATTAAACTTCAAGGGACACAGGAAATGCAAAAACTCAATATGCATTTTCTGGCAAATTGTGGAGGTTTTGCTCAAGTCACCTTACATATTTATGAATTTTTTTCTGTTCTCAGGTTACAAGGCGAAAGGAGATGATATTCAGGTGACATGGGATAATCCTGAACAATTGGAGCATTTCATAAAAAAGTTGCAAGATGCAGCAAATGTTCTCACCACAGAGAACCGAAAGTTGAGAAAAGTCCACTTCGTTGTCTCAGAAAAGGTGAATTTGTTATTAGAATGAAAATCTATAGCTGCATCAGGTTGTTTGTAAGGATCATTCCTTTGAAATTTGAGTTAAATTTTGAAAGTGTTTGTCTGTTGATGTCTTGTCTTTTCTTCAAGGGAGTTTTCAATTTTGCTATGGAATTTTTTTTGTTTGCTCATGTTATTGAAAGGCATTATACTATTTCTTTCTCGTAAAACTTATTTTTGTTTCCATCCTCTACTTTTTATAATCAAATTGTGGTTTGATTCCATAGAAAATTTCTTGGTGGCTTTTTCCTGTTGGCTTGAGCAGCAATACTAAAGATAAAAACATGGAATAGATGAAATAGTCACAAATGAATAAAAGCTTAGTTACATCATCTTATTAAATGTTGTGTCCCCCCTTTCATAATTTTTCCCTTGCTGTTGACTAAAGTTTTTTCTATTGCAATGTTGATTTTTAATATGAGAACTATTCATTGCTGAAGTCGATTATAGATTTAATCCTAATTTTTTTCTTTTATCTTAATTTTAAGGTAAGAAATAAGCAACAACTATTATATAAATCTAATGTGTCATAAAATTTTTGCAGCAGGGACGAAACTGGGTATAGTTGTGGTTTTTTCAGAGGGATCATAGACTTAAACAAAATCCAGTGAATTGGTTCTGAAAGTAGCTGATTGTGAGAGATCATTAATCAAAACCATAAGTCTAGGACACATTTGCCCATGCAAGGGCTCAGAACATCTAGCAATGAGTGGAAAAATTAAGGGCAAAAGCAGAGAGGTGGACAGACAATAATATGCATTAAAAATCTTGAACTTATGGGCAATGTATAATGGTAGCAACAGCAGCCTTATGAGGTTTGCTGAGAACAGGTTTGAATGAGTGACCATGTTTGCCAATGCCTGTTCCAGACATGGCAACTGAAGAAGAAAAATGACCACTTGCTAACGTCTGTTCTATTGAGGTGGAGGTTGCAAATATTGGTTGTGAGAAACAGGCATCAACAATAGCTTTTTCCTTGCTTTGAATATTTTATAGACATCTCCTTTGTCAAACTGAATTAAAAAAAAAAATTAAATATTTCACTTGTGAGTTGCAGCTGATTTTATTTAGTCTCAAGACATTTAGACCATTTTGTGGGTTTTTTTTTTCAGGTTCAGCAACTGATGAGCATAGATTTGTTGAGACAGCAGCAACGCTGGAAAGATGGGTTGATGGACATTCGGCACCTGATGGCAGGCCTAACTCAGCAGGGTTTTGTATATGAGAACATGGTGCCATGGAAAGCGCACTGGGATAGACAGTTATATAAAGCCCTGGAGCACCAGTACCTACTAGGCCTGGAGGCGCTCAATGAGAACCTGGCCGAGATTAGAGTGGAACTTACTTATAGGTGGGGGTGATGCCTCTATTTCAGATTTTTATTATAATGACTCTCTCTTTGCAAATTTTAGTTTGAAATTTGTTTGACTTGACAGCATGGAGCTATTCATCAAAAAATATAAAATAAGTTTAAAAAAAAATAGCAAAAAAAAAAAAAAAAATGAACAAAAAACATAGGATAAGAAATTTGGACATCATTAACAAATGCATCTAATTATTATTTGTAATGATTCATTTTAGTGAAGACATGACTTAATTATTTTAATTCATTTCTCATAAGACACTTTGAAATGGTTTGAATAAATATGGTGTACCAAATGTCTGAATGAAATTGTTAAAAATGTGTTTTTTTCCTTTCCCCTTTTTTCAAATACCTACAGACAACAGAGACTCCAGTTTCGACCACCATTTGAAGAGATTAAAGCCAAGTATTTCAGGGAGATGAAGAAATTCATCAGCATTCCCAATCACTTCAAAGGTGTCAGCGACGGTGGCACCAACCTCATCTTTCCAGCCATCATTGACCGCAATGGAGGAAGCTTTATCACATGCTACCGTAAAGCTGATGTGTTGTTCACAAGGCTGGCTGCAGTGGAGGAAAAATTTAAGGTGAACAAAGAACCATAGAGACCAAATTTTTACTGTTTAGAAAAGGCAGTACTGAGGTTAATTTATGTTAAAAATAGTATGATTTGTCTTGAGATTAGTTCAAATGAGTTTCAAGTCACATGAACATTTTAGACCATTTGAATAACTTGTTACTGCATTCTAAGAGCATTTTAATGGTGAGCAATGTATAGAGTAAAGCTGATTCTGCGTCAGTAAATGCAAAGATTTTAAATTAAAAAAAAAATTAGACAGAGGAAATAAGGAACTTCAAAGAATATTTTTGCTCAAAAGTGTATGCAACATCTCATTCATTGGGACTCATCTTAAGAATTTCTCCCTTTAAATCAAATACTAAAGAGTTAAAATAGAAAAAAATGTTTGCAGTAGACTATAATTTCTCTTGGCAAATGTTTGCATTGATTGATGCAACTTATTGGTGCTCAGGAATTTGCCATAAACAAATTAAAAATGAACCATACATATTTTAGACTTTATTAAGCAGTGTGTTTGCTTGTTTTTTGGGGTTTTTTTTTATAAGGAAGAGTGTGTCTTGGATAATATTTTTTTTCTTATAGGGATATATTTCCTGTTTAAATGCTTGTAGCTTTCAGATGAAAACAAAAATTGTTAAAAAAATAAACTATACCAAGTTTTATTTCACTGTGAATTTAACGTCTTTTATATTTTATTTTTTAAAAATATCTCTGAATGAAAATTCTTTGGCTTTATTATTTATTTATTTATTTGTATTTTATTTATTGATTATTCATTGTTCAAAGTATCTAACATACTGATCAGATAATTGTGTATTTTATGTGTTTGTAGTCATTTAAGGAATTTTGTTTTTTTACATGATTTGTTATTTTGCTGATAAGACAAATGTTTGAATTCCAATGTTTTAACCACAAGCTAACTCTAGTGTATTTTGTCATCCAGGATTGGGTGGTTCTTGGAGCTTTGGATCTGGATCAGTTTGTGTCAGATCACCTGGTGCAGTTGTCTGACTGGGAAAGAAATTTCCGGGCACTTAAAGCTCGAGGCAGAGATGCTGAAAAGTTGCCAAGGTCAGTTTCACAGCTTTAGTTTTGTTCATGTTTTTTTCTTACATTTTTGAAGTATTTGATATCATTACAAATATGGGGTTTATCTTGAAAATTTATGTAGAGAGATTCAGAACGATGAAAGCTTGATCTCTCCTCTAATTAAATTCCTAAGTTTTGTTTCAAGACTTGTTTTTTCTTGAACATTGTCTATGGTGTGTTGCAAAAGATAATTTTCTTTCCATGTAACAAAAACAGTTTATTTAAATTCATTAATTCATTTGGTTATGATTCATGAAAAGAGAATGTTAGTTATATTGTAGTTATAATTGCCATCATTATTGTTTTCTGAATAGAGACAACATATTTCTTTGTTTCTTTACAAACTTCACAGTCAAATCAAGGTAGACTGCATCACTGTCAACTGTACACCAGTGAAAGCGGTCATTGATGACCACATTCAGCGGCTATTTGATGCTCTGCTTAACTCCTTACGTAAATCCATTACAGCAGATGTTAACCAGATTGACTCATTTGTGAGTGGAGCCACAGACACTCTGTCTCAACGACCTCAGACTGTGGAAGAAATTGGCGAGGCCAATGCCAAGCATTCTGAGTTCAGTGCCACCAAAAAAGGGGTAATATAGAATTCTGTATTTGAAACTAGACTGTCCATGAAAAGGAGGTTTAAATGTGGGATTTTGTTTTTTTTTTAATTTATTATTGACTATATCATGAAAAAATATGAATAGGTGAGGAAAGCAAATAAAAAAAAATCTCATGCCTTAAACTGTTGCCATGGTTTAAAAAAAAAAAATTTTATGCACATCAATAAAATATTTGTTCTGTAGAGAAAAAAAAATAAATTCACTTCCAATGTTTTTCTTTTCTGTCTTGTGCATTTAGTATTAAATTTTTTACAGGTTTTTTGTACTGATTGTATCGCTTAATTTGTTTCAACTTGGCCAGGTGAAGCCCTTATTTGAGAAAGCAGAAAGTAAGAACAAGTTACTTCGATCTGTTGCTGGTGGAGGCGTTGAATCTCTCAGCCAGTTGCAAAGTCGCTGGGACAAATTTGAGATCATGATGGAGTCTCATCAGCTCATGGTCAAGGAGCAGGTAATAAAATACAATGTCCACTTTGCCAATCAGGTATTCTGTAACATGGAAGGTTTCTTTTCAGTTGTCCGAGGTTTTGGTATCATAGCATGCTTTCATTATTTGAGTGACATTAGAACCCTTCAGTGAGGGGAGGAGGGCTGATATTAAAGAAGAGTTAAGAAAACATTTTTTAAAATCTTGATTCAACTCTTTATTGTGTTTATTCTCATTCAGTAATTGACAAAAAGAGCTTTAAACAAAAGCATTTTTTGAATAAATGTTTTAGAATTGTCATCCTTGTTCATTATTCCTTTCCATGACAAACCAGTTATGAGTCTAGTACATGTAAAATTTATTCTGCCATTTTGTTTCACAGGTAGAAGTGATGAAGAGCAATGTCCAGGCACGGGTGAAGGCTTTTGAGCAGGAAGTTGAGAAGTTCTCTGCCAGGTGGCACCAGCTCAAACCTGGAGATGCTGCCCTCGATGGGGACAAGGCCACCTGTGACAGAGCTGCCGCTGTAATCAAGGAGAAGCGTCAGGAGTTCACTGAGATTGAAACAACTATGACCAAACTGATGTAAGTGAATTTCTTTTTTTTTCTGATTTTTCATATGATCCATTCTTGATGTTCGTGAAATAGGCTTTCAATGAGTGAAAAGTGGCCAATTGGGACTGTTGCAAATGGATGAGATACAAATTTGAAGAAAAGAGTGAGACGATTGAGATAGTGCAAGCTTATTGAGTGTACAAATAATGAATAAATTGACTCAGCAGTGACACCCATATTTGCCTTTGATTTATATAATATCATGACTGACAGAAAAACTCAGTCTAAAAATGATTTTTTATTTGGATATATCTGTTAATATTGAAATTAAATATGTGCAGAAAACATTTTCAAGCACAATAAACTCTTAATACCAACTACATGTTTTGTTTTATTCTCTATGAAAGCAAAATAGAAATGGACATACAAGCATAAGAACTTATTGAATTTTTTACCCTCTTGGTGACTCTCATCTAATAAATAACTTAGCACAAATTCAGCATAACTGAATCCAGTTTACCATCATAAAAATATTCAAAGAGAGAAGCTCCAGAACATACAACTGGCTTTATATGTGTGAAATACAATTTGTGATGAACTTAAACTGGTTTTGAGCCATGTGAAATTGTTAACTGCCTCATGTCCCCACAGATCTGACTGCCAGCATTTCAGCTTGGAGGTACCAGAGTTCATAGTGATGGAGGAGTTGAAGCAAGACATGTCTCACTATGAGGGCATGTGGTCGTTGTACGAAGAGTTCAACACAGGCCTACAGGAGTTGGCAAAGGAGGATTGGATCTCGTTTAGGTTAGAGGAGCTATAATACTTGACTAAAAATGTAACAACTATGAATGGATGGGTATTTTTACAAGGTACAAAATATAAGAGATGAGTGGAGGAAGAGGGATTTCAGAGAACTAGATAGCATATATCAATATTTTGTTAAAACATAATATCTTTCAATTATACAGTTTCCATGGAAAGAAAAAAAAACCAAGTCTGATTATGAGTGCTTTATGTTTGTTTTCATAAGTTATGAAATAACATTGTTAATAAAAATTGTTCCCTCAAAATTGAGTAAGAAGTGAGGAAATATGAAAACATTGTAAAGTTTATGCTTGGCAAGTGCCAAAGCAAGAAACCTAAGCTGAACAATGTTTGCAATCATCATTTAATTAATCCACATAATGAGAATAACACTCCCTTACAAAAATGGTTGTTGTAAAAACACAAAACAGATTAATAAAGGAAGTTGAGCTCAACTTAGATTTTTTTTCAATTTTCTTTAGCAAGGGCTATTAATTAATCTTTGTGTTACAAATATGATACTTTTCTAAGAATTGAAAAAACAATATTTCTTTTGCTTAAAAAAGTCTTATGCAAACCATCAACCAATTAATCATTTAACTGTAATAGAAAAACGTTTTTGTTTGATTCAGATCAAAAGCCTATTTGTTTGAGGAATTCCTGGGAGGCTGGTATGAGAAGATGAAATCTCGGGAGACAACTACCATGACCGTCAAGATTCAGAAGGACATAGAGACCTACAAGGTTCATTTCATATCCTCTAGCTTTAAGATAAAACTTAAGCTCGTGACTAACTGAAATTGTTTTCTAAAAAACAGTAGAGAAAGATGAACATTGTTATAGATTGTTTGATGTACCCTCCATTAATTCATCTTGATTTTGAAATTACATAGTAGAGTAAGAATCTTAATTATTTTTTACTATTAATTGAAGAAATAATGGACTTATTTTAATTTAGTGAAATAAGATCTGCATTCTATTTTGATTGATGATTTGTGGGTTTCTTCCTCTTTTTTTTTGTCTTGAAGACCTATCTCTCTTCACTTCACTCTACCTCTTGCTTTTTCTCCTTCTCCTTGTCCTTCCTTTCACTCTGTCTCTAACTGTTTCACTGTCCCTTCTTTTGTTTTTCTGAACTTTCTGTTTCTTCTGTATAATTCTGTTATCTATCTGCCTGTCTCTCTGCCTTTTATTTAAGTAAATCATGTGCTAGCACAGTCCTTTAAACCACATTTTGTATTTCCAGAATGTCCTGCCTGTTTTGAAGTGGGTGAGGGGAGAACCATTATCTCAGGATCACTGGATGGAAATGTTCCGTCTGCTCCACATGCCACGGGGAACCACGCTGGAGAAGTTGACCTTTGGGCAGATTTTGGCAGCAAGTGACAACATTATAGCTAATGCTGATGCGATCAAAGTAAGTCAGTTTTTTGTCTGTAATTTTATTTTTTTTCATGAAGAAGTAAAAGGCCTAAGTTGGGATAACATACAATAAGTTAACAACATTTTATTCCTCTCTCTCTCTATATATATATATATTGTAGGTCTGACATAAATCAGAAGATTAAAATTATCAAAGACCCTGATTGACCATGCCAAAGAAAAAATAAAAAAGCCTCCTGTCTTCTCTTGGGCCTGTAATTCTTTAAGACATTTTTAGGGAAAGCGGCATCAGCAATCAAAGATATTTTCTGGAAGTTTTTTGTTTTCTCTTTAACTCTCTATATTTTTCTCTGTCTTTCTTCTCCATAACTCCTCTTTTTACAAAGTTATAAGAAAACAAACTTTGCAGCATGATTATTTTCATACTGCATTCTGAAAAGGAACACCTGATAAATTTTTAAAAGTTTAAAGAAAAAGAATTTGCAAAATGTCATCATGCATACTGATCCACAAAAAGCAATAACAAGGATAAGGTAAGTTTATGATGTTTTCTCTCATTTTCATCAGGAATTAAACCAGAGAGCCCAGGGTGAGGTCACTATCAGAGAGGCAATACGAGAGTTGGAGCTTTGGGGAGCGGGGGCTGTCTTTGCTCTCACAGAGTATGAAGATAGCAGTAAGAACAAGATGAATCTCATCAAGGATTGGAAAGACCTTGTCAATCAGGTATGAAACAAGGTTCTAAGTTATGCAGGCTTTAGAATTTTTTTTTGTTACCCTTTAATTCTCACGAATATTCAAGGGGAGGAATAATGAGGATAAATGAAACTTGGTCTCCTTTAGATAAAATTTAATCAAAACCTAGTTTATGCTGAGTATTAGATATTGAAATGTATATGGTCTTCTAGTATCTTGATAGGTACATCATTTATACATATGCATTTTGATATATTTGCTTTGTTTGAGGCATTCCAAGCATATGGCTGTATTGTTGCTTACAAGTTTAGAGATTGTAATTTATTTATTACCAGGGAGGCTTTGAGACACTTATGTAACGTTTGCTTTATCTTGGTTTCATAATACTGAAGATCTAACTCAAAACAAGTTATCAATAAAGAAAATTTCAGATAATATTCTCCTTTAACTGCTTAGAGCATTTTTCAAAAGGATTTAGCTTATTTGGAACCTCAAAATTAGATCTTAGAACCTCTGCCATGTAGTGTAAGAAAAGTAAGCAACTTTTTCAACGTTGATTTCAAAGTTTTTCTATACAATGTGGCTTACTCCTTGCTTTGTAAAAATTAATATATGTCTTAAATTTTTCCCCCTGTTTCTACATAGCAAATATAGTAAGTTGAAAACCATTTTTTCAAGAAAAAAAATTATTGTTGTTCAGGTCTTTCAAACTGATCTATTTATTCTATGAAATGAGCTTGAGAAATTAAAAAGCCATAAGACAGATTATTAGACTGAGCCTAACAAGATCATTTCAGGGCAAGCATTTGGCTGTTTGAAAGATTTTGTTTTCATAAAAAGATCATTTTAGGTGAAGTGTTTGGCATCTTGAAATATTTTGATTCTCATATGAAATGGAAACACATTTTTGTCTGTAGCAATCTTTCACAGTTGCTCACTGGCACAATTCAAAGTAACTGGATACTTTAGCAGAAATATGCAGGAGAAAAATAAAAGACATACAAATATTTAATTTAAAAAGGACTCTGTTTTCCTGATAAGGTTGGAGACAACCAATGCCTGCTACAGTCACTGAAAGATTCACCCTACTACAAAAGTTTTGAGGACAAAGCTAGCGTGTGGGAACAGCGGCTTGCTGATCTGGATGAGTACCTGCACAACCTGAATCAGATCCAGCGCAAGTGGGTTTATCTTGAGCCAATTTTTGGGCGAGGGGCGCTACCCAAAGAGCAGGGCCGGTTCAAGCGTGTGGATGATGACTTTAGGTCAGATTGCCTTGGGTTTTCTTTTTTAGTTCTCACTGTAGATTGTGTTGGAAGAAGACAACATACCTTCATTGGCATCTTTGTATGCACTTTCATCAATTTAGAAAAAGATCATGTATCTGGTATATATTTTCAAAATAAATAAACATTTTTTTACCATTCTACACAAAATCAGTCTTTGTTGGGAATTGCAAAACAGGATGTAAACCAAAATATATGAAAACAGTTAACGTGACAAATTAAAATTCTTTACATTTTACAAATGGTTATCTAGTACGAGTCTGCCCAATTGTTTTTTTCTCAATATCTCAATATCTCCAGCAACTTCCACTTAGTTTGCATTATTTCTCTGTTTCTGGTTAAAAAGGACATGACTGTCCTGCAAAAAAAGCCCCAATAAATTGTTTATGCCATTCTCATTAATGGTACAAGTTGTTAAGCTTTCTAAACAGTTTTTTTTTTTGCTTTTTTTTCTCCCCCATAATACAGGAACATAATGAGAGATGTGAACAGAGACAACCGTGTTCTGTCACTGGTAAACCAATCTGGTTTGAGAAACTTGCTGGTCACCATGCTAGACCAGTTGGGCAGATGTCAAAAGTCTCTCAATGAATTCCTCGAGGTTAGACTCTTAAGAGCACCTTGTAACTGCTCCAGTCCAAATTGGTAAATTCCTGCATATCATAGGCCATGTGATGACAGGGCAAGGAGACTGATGGAGGTCCTGCCTGATGAGATGGTTTATTATCTATTTAAAAACTGGCTGATGACAATTATTTGAAGCTTATATTTCTTTGTCCAAATTGTGCAAATAATTTTTTTTTCATGAATTCTTATTAACTGTCAGATATCTGATGTGGTACAAAGCTGATGCTTCATTTTGCTCATTTCTTTCGATTTATTTTCATTCAGTATGTAAAACTTGCCTTTTTCATTGTAGTTGTACTGTTTCTTAAATATCAAGAAACATTAAGATATAAATTTTACTATCAACCTTTTTTCTTTGCATATAGATTTGTTGAAGAAATTAAAGTAAGTTCATGTTCTATAAAATCATTGCATATCTCAATAAAGTGAATTTATGCCAAAAAGTAAACTCTTGTTCTTAAATGCAGGGACTAAATACACTGCTGCTTTTTAAATATTTTTTTTCTAGGAGAAACGGTCACTCTTCCCTCGATTCTACTTCATTGGTGATGACGACTTGCTGGAGATCCTGGGCCAAGCTACAAACCCCACAGGTCAGCAACTCAGTCATAGAGTCATGTGACTGTGTCTGAAACAAGAGAAACTAGAAAATACTTCAGCTGCAGAAATTATCGCACACGCGTGTGTGTGTGTGGTTTGGACGAAACGAGAAAAAACAAAAAAAAAGAGAGGCAAAGAGGGGAAGATGGCAAAATCAGTAATGAATGCAACTAAGATCATTTGGTACCTCTGCATTCAGTGCAAACTATTTCTTTGGGTCCCTTTAAGTATGGCACTATTTTTAAGATATTGCAAACAGACCGAGATTGAAACTTCTTATATACTTTTGTATTCTGTGAAACAATATAAATTGAATTATCAAAGTCATAAAAAAACATTTAAAATTTTTCTTCATAATGAAAAATTGTGTGCATGTATTGTGGTTAACAAAGGGATTTTCAGGCAATGTGCAGCTCTAATTTCGAATGTTCTTTCAAACTGGTCATGTGTCAAATAAATTGTCATAAAACTTTTTTATGCTCCTCTTCAGTTATTCAGTCACACCTGAAGAAGTTATTTGCTGGCATTCACTCCGTGGATTTTGACTCGGACAACAGTCATATTATTGCTATGAAATCTCTGGATGGTGAAGTTGTTCCACTAATCAGGAAAGTCAAGATCACACCAGAAGTGGAGGCAAGTGTCAAGTCAAATTTTGCAGTCAAAAACTTTCTTTTATGAGTCAAAATGACCTTTCATTTACAGATTGCTATTTTTTTTTTTTTTTTAATCGATTCCTCTTTAATACTCTGACCTTTTCAAGGGGTTTCTAAAGGTTTGAGGCCAGTTTCACTCTTATTATTATTAAAGGAAGTTAACCTTGGTTTTTCATGATTTTTACAGTAAAAGTCCATTATTTGCCAATGAAATGAAATTTAAAGTCAATTGAAAACTTTTCAAAATAAAGCAAGTCTCAATGCCCTCATAAAGAAATTCTGCTTCACTGTTAACATGACTTTCGATGATTTCCCCAGTGCTGAAAACTTCCTAGAGATATTTTATCTTAAAGTAAAAATTTTGCCCTGAAATAAGTAATTGAAAACACTTTTCTTTTTGTGAAGAATTATTTAGAGGAAAAAAAAAATAGTTTCCAATTTGGTTTCTCAAAACTTTTTTTTTAAATTCGTGACCCATTTGGACTGATTTAAAGAAAGATTTGTTGTCAACTAAGGATTGGAAATACAGAGTAATTTTCTTCCTTATGACTTGTGTATTGTCACAGCTTAAAATGAATTGGGATTCCAAATAACAGGGTTGTCATCCCCACTAGCAGTCCAGAAACTGTGCAAACAAAAATTAAAGATTTGCCACTAAATGAGTGGGGAGTCAATATTGTCAATTTTGTAAGCCATTGATACAGCCAGATACTATATAATCAGCCTTGCAATGGTGAAAATTCTATACAGTTATTTCTTAAAAAGAATTGTGAAAAAGACTTTTTTTTTATTGTTACATGCAACCTCAGATCCTTTAGGGCTGGTTTCAAAACATTTTAAAATTGAAGCTGTTGTTATATTTTTTTAATATATGTTTGTTTGTTATTTTGATCACAAATAATCTCAGCTGAAATAGTGAAATCTATTTTTTTCTGAGCAGGTGTGGCTTGGCAAGCTGGCTGATGAGATGAAAGAAACATTGAAAGAATTGCTCACATCCTGTCTGAAAGATGCCAAGTCTAGTCGTGGAGGTCTTGATCCAAATAGATATCCATCCCAGGTAAGTTACTCATGCAGCCACTGCCATGACATCCAAAATGTTTGGCTGATCTTAGGCTATTGTAGTCGATATTTTGATGTGTACAGATTCAAAAAAAAAACATTTTTTGAAAAAGTTTTGTTGTGTTTTTACTCATGTGTCAGATGATCTAGATTTGCATGATTTTTTTCCCACTCATTTCTCTGTTTAAGTACTTTCGTGAAGATTACAGCCTCTCATATTCATTCATCGATCAGATTTTGAAAAATTATTTTTGTTTCACATATTCATCAGATATATATATATATATATATATATATATATATATAGATAGATAGATAGATATATAATAAAGCAAAACTTTAGTGAATATACATTCATCATATAAAATGAAACAAAGTTTTAGTGAATATATTTTTTAAACATTTATTTGTCTAAATAACTTTTTGCATATCCCAAACTTGATATCTTGTTTGGAAAAGAGTGTGTATAAGTAAAATAATAAAGGGGTTTTGTATTTTCTTTTATTTTTTATACCTTTTTGAATGTCATGAAAAAGCAGATGATGAAATTTAAAGACTTAATGAAATAAAGGGATTACAGTGTTGTAATTGAATAACCAAAACACATGAATGATTTATGGTTTATGGTTATTTAATAGTCTATAAGATAATTTTTTTGTTGTAGTTATGATTATTATTATTAGTAATAGTATTAAGTCACTAATTACCAGCAATATTCATCAGTTTTTGAAAAGAGTTCAAAGTTATTCACCTTATCAGCAATTTTTTAATGAAGAAAATTTTGGTCTTATAATGCTGCAAAGGTTCTCTGATAAAGGAAAACTGTGTGGATACAAAGTGACGAAAGAAAATGGTGTGCAATCTTGATCTAGTCAAAAAGAAATCTTTAAGATTTTAGTGTTTGAATTTTTTTTTGTCCGAATAAACTAAGACGCTTTTACTCACCTGAAGAAGAAAAAAAAAGATATAAATTAGCTTGAATTCTTCTTTATAAGGATATTTCTCGTAATATTTAACATGGACTTGAACTTTTTTCATATTCTTTATATACTTTTTTATTGTACTGAGCTGATTTGTTGCTGTGTTAGACAAGCAGCATTAGATCTGGATTTCTGTAATACAGATTAGTGTAAAATAGTAAATCTAGATCTGTGTAATAAATGAATAATGTATATTGTCTCACCAGTCATGAAAACCCTATAATGATGTTAAATCAGAAAAAANNNNGTTTCTTATGCATCTATTAGCTAACTGTAAAGTGTCTGAGAGTAGCAGTTAGTGAGTTTGAAAAATTTATGAAGACATTGTCAGCCCAAAACCACAGGGTTCAACTGCATGAACAATTTTTTTTTTTTTTTCGAATAAAGATTTGCTGGTACTTTAGCTCTCCTTTTTGGATATGGAAGATAAGCAAGTTATTGAATAGCCTCCCATGCATCAGACAAAAGTATTCAATATATATATATATATATATATACAATTATATAAATAATGTTTATTTATTTATTATGTTCTTTTATTTTTAAAAATGCTCATCCACTATCTCCAGATCCTTTGCCTGGCAGAATACATTAGGTTCACTGAGAACTGTGAAGAAGCCATCAAGCGTAACACACTGAGAGAGCTCATGTCTGAGGTGGAGGCACAACTGGAGAGTTATACAAACGTTGACCTGGGTGGTGGTCAGAGTACAGAGGCTACAGGTGAGGCATGGCCAAGGAGGTGGAAAAAAAATGTGAATAAGATTTACTCATAGTATGCTATTGGAAATTATATTAATAATGATAAGGCTTATAGCAAGATAACATAGGTAAAGTAGAAGATATTTTTCTTTTTCAGGTTTTTTTAAATGAGTGGATAGCTATTTAAATAGATAATCGACTATTTTTTGCTTTGTTATTGAATATTGAAAAATTGTCACTTTTAAGAATAATCCACTATCTTTTGCATTGTCACATCTTACATCAATTTTATCAGTATTGCAACTGAAATTGAAGGCCCTGATCCTGGATACAATCCACAATATGGATGTTGTGCAGCAGCTGATGGATAATAGTACACGAGCTATCCAAGAGTGGCAGTGGCAAAAACAGTTGCGGTGAGTTGAAGCTTGTAGTTGCTTCAGGGGTTGCAATTATTTGGCATGTTTAACCTCTAGGTAGAGTTGAGTTGAGAGAATTTTGAACGAAAGAAACATAAAATATTTTAGACAAAAAAAAATTGCTATACTATAAAGAATCAGAAGAATGAGCTGACCTGTCCAGAGTGAGAAAATTTGCTTGCATCAGCTTCTGTCATGGAGGAACGATTAAAAAACCCACTGTTTAATGATGCACTGAAATATTACTACTTTCAAATACTAAATATTAAATGTAATAGAAAAATTACTTAAGTCTGGGTAAAAGCCATTTAGTTAGATACTAAGTGCAGTGACAGTCTTTCTAGATGAATGTAAATCCATGAAAGAGATTTTTATTTTCTAGGAAACTTTTTCACCAAAAGTAGGAACAAAATTGATAACTTGGTGAACTGTATTCAAAAAGTGTCGTTTATAATTCCAATACTTTATTTTGAAGGTTTTGAAAAAAAATTTTTAGTATAGAACAAAACTTCCAAGATGGCTAATAATATTTCTCAAAATGTCTAGTTATTACATACGTCGAGACGGCATATGTGTGATGCGGATGGTTGACTCAGAGTTTGAATACACTTACGAGTATCAGGGTAATGCAGCAAAATTGGTGCACACACCTCTCACAGACAAGTGTTATCTCACCTTAACTCAAGGTAAGCATCTGAGCATTCAATTTTTAAAGGTTTCAGAACTTAACTTTTGACCATGGAATTTATTATTTTCCATGTCAAGTCTTCATATAGCCTTTTTCACCTCTCTTAAAGTGTTGTGAAAGTATTGATTGGGTTGAGATATGAAATACAGAAATTGGATAAAAATTAATAAAATGGTATGGCGTTTATGAATCGCCTTTTTTTTTCATTTAATTGACTATGTTTTTTTTTCTGAAGGTAATAGTCTCAAATGATTCAAAATAAAAATATTTAATAAATTACTCGAGGGAAAAAGTATTATGTGATTGCCATATGAAGAGATGGTTAAATTTCTTTATCTTGATGTGCCACTGGTCTTTTGAAATTACAGGTCATAATTTTGAAGCTTACTGTTTCTCTCAATTCGTGACTCTCTCAAAGCCTCATATATTTAATGTATTTTTTTCTTCTTTAAACAAAATTATATATGTCAAGCTAGTTTATTTCTCAATTGTGTAATTGTTAATAATTTGAGTCAAAACCTTGATGATTGAACTGATTTTTTTTTGGATGCAATATCTTTTGTGCCTCAAGGATGCCTTGATATTTGATTTTTATTTTTAGCAGAGAATTTAATTGCTTCAAATATTTGTTCTTCTACAAAAAGAACTCATTTAAATTTTTTGCTGATTCCTACTGCATGTACAACAAAAAAATAAACCGTTAGATTTTTAAAGTTTCACCCGAGACTCACTTATTACCCAAAACTGTTAATGTTTCTAATTATTCAGGCATGCACATGGGGCTTGGAGGTAATCCATATGGTCCTGCAGGCACAGGCAAGACAGAATCAGTGAAGGCCCTCGGAGGGCTGTTTGGTCGCCAAGTCTTAGTCTTCAACTGTGATGAAGTGAGTTATTCTTAAAATTTGAGAATGAAATATGAAATGTTATTTTTTAATAAAGTTTAGTGACTAGTATTTTGGATGTTTGCTGTCAAAATAAAAATTTTCCTTCTGTGTACAACAAACTTGAATTTGATGTATCTTTACCTAACATTAAAATAATTCTAAGAGCAAACTGTTTGATGTTCTAACAATCCTGGTTGATGGTTCTGTATAAAGATAACATTGTTTGAAAATGTGAACAAATGTATATATATTTTAAATTAGAAAGATAAATATGGCATTTGAAGAATTTAAAGAACAAGCATAGCTGTAATGATTAATTTTAAACTGCTTGATAAAGCTTCTCTCTATTTTAAGAATTTGCATGGTGATAAACGTATATTATTTTAAATTAATTTAACTTCCCAATATACTTAAAAATGAATCTTGTATTTTAATGCCACTTTTTGTTTTGCTCCCTTCCTGATTATCTTCCATTCTACATTGGTAAAGTTTTGGGGGTTTTTTTGGCGACATACTAATTTTACCTTCTTTATTCAACAAGGGCATTGATGTCAAGTCTATGGGCAGAATCTTTATTGGCCTGGTCAAGTGTGGTGCCTGGGGCTGTTTTGATGAGTTCAACCGTTTAGAGGAGGCTGTCCTGTCAGCTGTGTCCATGCAGATCCAGGTCATTCAGGATGCCATTAAAAACAAGGCCAAGTCTATCGAGCTGTTGGAGAGAAATGTGAGTACTCATAATACTCTGCAAGGCAAACAATGAAATACTATTCGTTGAAAAACATAGATGACCAATGAACTAATTTTTTGTCTTTATTTATGATAAAATTAAAAGCTTTTTGAAATTCCAAAAACAAAACAAAATGTATCTCAATGTCAAATTTGTCAAAATGACTGAAAATTAGGGATTTTATTATTTTGTTATGATTTTATCTCTTATGTTTATGTATGAAAATTTGAAAATTTTGGCTTTTTTTGCTTTTTACCAGGTAAACATCGACCACAACTCTGGAATCTTTATCACCATGAATCCTGCTGGTAAAGGCTATGGTGGCCGACAGAAACTGCCAGATAATCTGAAGCAGCTTTTCCGGCCAGTGGCCATGTCTAAGCCTGATAATGACCTAATTGCTGAGGTCATTTTGTTTTCTGAGGGTTTCAAACAGGCAAAAAATGTGGGCCGTAAGCTTGTCAGCATCTTCAACCTCAGCAAGTTAGTGGTTTAGTGTGTCTGCTAGTTAGAATGGCTTTGTACTTCATGTTTTTGTATTTCGTGGGAGGAGGTTTAGTTAAGAAGAGTTTGCCCTTTGGATCATGTTCTGTTTTGCAGAAATCTGTATTTTTTTGTGCTTTTTCCATGCTAGAAAGCAAAGGTTTTTAGCGCTTATATGTAAAATATTCCTCATTTATTAGCTATATTTAGATAAATGAAAATGAATATGACATGAAAAAAAGCAGGTGGAGATAAAAGTTTGAATTGAGAAGAATTCTTATTGGAAGTTGCCAGGCTGATTTATTGTTTCATGTAATGGATCAGGCTAAGCTATGATGTACTCATTATGAGTTTATTACTTTCATCACCATCATGTCGCAATGAGGTATTTCATTGGGTTAATCTTTATCATTATTGTAACACCAATATTATCATCATCTAGATTGCCACCTCCATAATTTTCATTCTATAAATCCCTTGAGTTGTGTTTTACATATGACTGATAGTCCCCTTTAAATATATTTCACTTTACAAGTCCACTTTGACCAATAGCCTCTTTAAATATTTTATTGCAGAGAACTGTTGACCCCACAGCAACATTATGACTGGGGTCTCAGAGCTCTGAAGACTGTGCTCAGTGGCTGTGGCAACCTGCTGCAGAATGCTAAGCGATCAGGCAAAGGTTAGGGGTGTATTTGTGTAAAGCCTAGCCTTAGCTATAATTCAGCCTTGAATAGATCAGCACAAGAAATCTTTGAGTTCCACTGTTTTTAGCTGTTTTGGTGTGGTTTCTTACAAAATTGTAATGTCTTCTTCATTTCTATTACTCTTATCACACCCGCAGGTTTAGATTCTTTTGAGTAGCTTTTGAGTTTGCTGTCTCTTTCCCTCTTTTTTGAAAATCTCGTTCGTTAAATGATGAGCTTTTGCTTTTTAACGTGTAGATTTTGATAAGCTGATAATCATCTTATTTTCGATGCATCCCTTGCTTGATTAATCTGTTTTATAAATTCCGACTGTTTCAAAACCAGTGAAGATTGATGGCACCTTGGAAGCAAAGCTTGTCGTCCAAGCTCTCCGAATCAACACCCTGTCAAAGCTCACATTCTCAGACAGTGCACGTTTTGATGGTCTTGTCCAGGATGTGTTCCCTGGTATAGAGTTCAAGGACATTGAGTATGAGACACTGGGAGCTGCATTCAGGGACGTCTGCGCAGAGCATAACCTGCTGGTCAATGAGAATCAGGTCTGACTCTCCAGGAATGAATTCTGTGATCTAGCATAATCCTGATAATTTTTTTTCCGTATCTTCAATTGTACATTTTTTTTTTTTTAATTTTCTCCTTTCTTTGTCTTTTTAGTGATGCACCAATTTAAATTTCCTATGTTAGTGCCGTCAACATCTGATCAATTTCCAAAAAAAAATCTTACTTTATTACTGTATAAAAAATACACTAGAAGAATTTTTAATGTCCACCATTGCAAAATGATTTAAAAAAATAGAAGAAAAATGCGAGAAATGTAAATGCAAGATTGATTTTTTTTTCTCCAATCTATGAAATGTCAGGTATTCATCTCTTACTTTATTGACATGTCCAGAACAGCTTCATTTAAAATAAAAAAAAAATCTTTAAGTCTTTTTATACATCACGTAACAAGCCTTTGATGTTTTTGGCATTAGAAAAATATGTCATTTTCAGTTAAGAAATTTTTGTCAGTTTCATTTTCAATGAAGTATTATAATTTCAATAGAGGAATGAAAAAAAACCATTTATAACCCTTTTTTTTTTTAATAAACTTGTCATACATTTGTCTCATCGAATTATTTTATCCTCAGGTGAAGAAGGCCCTTGAGTTGTATGAGCAGTTACGTCAGAGGATGGGGGTTGTTGTTGTGGGGCCCTCAGGATCAGGAAAGACCACTCTTTGGCGCATTTTGCGCCTTGCGATGATGAAGCTAGGCAAAGAGGTCAAACAGTATGTCATGAATCCCAAGGCCATGCCAAGAACACAGGTTTGTTAAATGAATATTTGATGATGAGTTTTTTGGCCTACCATTTTAAAACAATTGAAAATTACTCCATTATGTCAACCATGCTTGTAAAAATAGCTCACAAAAACTTAAAACTTACAGAAGTTTGTTTTGGGGGGTATATACTTTTTTTTATCACAACACAACAGATATGTTTACTAACTTCACATGTTTCATAATGGTATATACTTTTTTTTATCACAACACAACAGATATGTTTACTAACTTCACATGTTTCATAACTATCATGTACTGATGAAAAGATGAATATGAAAAGATATTTGAATGGCTGAGGGTTAGACAAAACAAGTTTATCACTTAATCATACATTCAGTCAAGTTAATTTAAGTTTGAACAAGTGTCTCTGCTGATTTGTGATGATCAAGCTTGCGCTGAAGTGTGCCTAGACTTTCTATTGCAGATTCCATTTTGCCATTATTGCACAGTTCAATGAGATTCAAAAAGCCCTAGTGCATTTGAAGGCTTTTTTAAATAATGAAAGACTTTATTATTTTCTTTTGTTCAAACACAAGTGAAATATACCTTTCTTAATTGATTGATCTATTGATGGCAAGCTAAAGTGATGCAAATTTTTCAGTTAAGACAAGTGTAAATTTTTTTATGAAGTTTTTAGACCACTGTTTAAAAGAAAACCGCAGTCACTTGGTGTGAAATGTTTAAAAAAATATTTTCACTCTGAAAATAAAAGAAAAAATTAAATGGCGTACCTAATTTGTTTCAAAAACTGCATTTTCTCTTTTGCTTTGTATTGATCAGTTGCTGGGTCAAATTGACATGGATACAAGAGAATGGACTGATGGTGTTCTTACTTACAGTGCCCGACAAGTGGTCAGGGAACCTCAAGGTCAGTGGGATCTGGGATAAAGATAAAATCTGTCATGGATTTTAACACAAAATATTTTTAAATACATGTTAGTGATTTAATTATGAGAAACATTGACCATTTCTATCTGCATGCACAACTGCCATTCATCTTACCCAATATAAAGGTCATTTATTTCATTATAAATCATTCTGTCCTTTTAAGATTATTTAATAGCACTATAATATTTAAAATTTAAAATTTCCCCAAAATAAGACTTTTCACTCCTCCCTCTCCTACTTTTAAGATACCTTATCCAGACCTGCCAACTTTCCGTTTTCGCCGGGAAAAATCCCGGTGAACGCCCATAAATTCCGTTTTCCGGGCTGCCCCGCTAAA
>BLXT01005378.1:92725-107175 GCA_019648995.1 Plakobranchus ocellatus
GTTTGTTTTTACTCTGTGAGGCACTTTTATCAAGACTTAATGCCATTCAAATTATTTTTAGTTCATGATATTTGTCTTGTTTTCCTTTTGAAATGGTTAAATAGATAACAAGGAGTATGTGGATGATGTGTAAGGCCAGTTAAAAATTTAAGTTTTCACAAAAATGATTAAAAGAAAAAAAATGATGATAATAATGCTTGAAGTATTATGTTCTTCATCTCCCTATAGATGGCTTGCTCTCTGTTATTTCTTCTCATTTATTTCCCACCATTCTAACTTTGTATCATAAAATCACCCCCTGTATTCTCGTGATATATGGCATACTTATACTACTGACCTACTCTATTCTTCAGTTTGTATTATGTTACTGATGAAGCCGCAAAAAAAGGCAAAACATTCAAATGCATTTTTCTGTTATTTTATTTTATTTTTTTAGTTATCTGATTTCTATTTGGCAATTGTTTTCTTCTCCCTCGCCTCATATTGTGGACCTCAGTTTAAGGAACTTCTAGCTTCTATGAAAGGAGAAACATTTTAATCAAAGTCTTATTTACTTTGACGACTTAGCATATCTTAACTTAAATGTTCATTTTGGTCAACAAGATTTTGAACTTCTCAATTGTTTGTTTTTTTTCGTCTTAATATATCTGTAAAGTTTTTGTTAACAGTTTCCTGGCCAAACGTGGGGTGAAGGAAGAGATACAAACATTTGATGCGAGGAACATTTCACCAGAAATCAGAAAGAGTGTGGAGGAGCTATTGAGGAAAAACAAAGATTCATTTGATCCAAAGGTAGAGTTAACATTGGATCTGTTCCTTCCATGTTTTTGCAGCTTTCGTGAATTTAAAATTTGTTTTGAAAAGAGGTAAAATTTATTGTGTTTTACTGGATTTAAGGGCAAATGCAGATGCTAAGATGAGGTTGGCTGAAAAGCTAATTATTTTTTTTTTTTCATAATTTAAAGTGAAATCACACTGATTTTAATTTTGATTTCTCTTTGTCAGCCTCATGTTTAAAATCATGATAAAGTGAACATAAATAAACATTGTGTTTTCAGAATGCCAAACGAGCGTCGCAGGCAGCAGAGCCATTGGCAGCCTGGGTTCGGGCCAACATCCAGTATTCTTATGTGGTTGAAAAGATTGAGCCTCTGGAAACTGAGCAAAATGAATTGAGGAAAAATCTGGAGAAAGCTGAGGCTCGCATGGCTAAGCTTAGTAAAGCCCTTGGAGAAGTGGATCGCAAGGTTGGTAAAACACAAAGACAAAATTTTCTCCCTCTAGCAGAGAGGTATATAAGGTGCAATCAAAAAACAAAGATGACTATCGAGAAGATGTAAAAACTGACCTTCGATGGTCCTTTCTTCAACCTGCTTTTATGCTCTCTTACTTTTGATTTGTGTTGCTGCACAAAGTTTAGAGCAATATTTTTGGCATTTTTGGTGTTGATTGTTTTACTCTAAATCAGGTTGCTTCACTGAGGAACAGATTTGAGAGTCTGACCAAAGAGGCTGCTGAGTTGAAGATAAAGCTTGACCGGGAGAATGAGACCATTGAGGCTGCAGAGACCCTTGTGTCCAAGCTAGAGGGAGAATACCAGCGCTGGAACCAACAGGTCAGGGGTCATGAAACACAAGCTGTGAGATTATTTAGAGAGAGGGAGAGAGAGGAAAAGAAGATCTGTATGTGTATAGGATTTTGGGAGGGAAGGCACAATGATAGACAAACAGATGGGAAGAGTGGTAGGGAGAGAAAGGGCAAGAACATAGTAAGCTTTAAATGTGAGATAAAATTTATTAGAATGTTCATGATAAATGATGAGAAGGTAGAGCAGACATAAGATAATCATGTAGATAGAAACTGCTGTATTTCAAAAATAGGAGCTAGAGAAGAAATGTTTTAAAAGAAAAAAAAAGGAACTAAAGTGTGTTACAAATCTTTTAAATTTTTTTGGTGCCCTGTGAAATCTTTTGTACTGCTGAGTGTTACCTCTTGGATTAGAGACCTGACTTATACTATCAATAAACTCAAAACGAAGATTAATTTTAGTTACTTTTTCTAGTCTCAATGGATTCCTGAAAAGGACAGAAAAATATTTGAAGTCATAAACTTTGGTTGCTATCTATGAAAACATATAGCTGTTTTCTCATTTCATCACCCAGTTTAAATATTGCATCTCCTTAGGTTGGAGAGCTCTCTTCTGAACTTCAAGTGCTGCCAAAGAGAGCTCTGCTAGCTGCGGCGTTCATAACTTACTTGTCAGCTGCTCCAGAGGATCAGAGACGAGACTATCTGCGGCAGTGGAGGGACAGTATAGGGGTGGATCGCTTTGATCTGAGACGCTTCCTCAGCACAGAGAGTGAGCAGCTTATCTGGAAGGGAGAGGGTCTCCCATCTGATGATCTGTCTATGGAAAATGCTCTTGTCATATTGCAGGTAAGGAAGGCAAGAGAGAAAGGAAGGGGGAAGGAGAGGAGGGAGGCTGTGTGTGTGTGTATGTGTGAGAGAGATATACTGACAGAGGTTTTTATCAGGGGAGGAGCTCATTTGTTTTCTTGCGATTAGGCTTTCAGCAGTGTAACTATGAGTACTTCTGTTAATGATAATATATCTCACAAAATATCTGGACCATTGGCAGATAAATTACTATTAGTGACACCTGGGGGGGGCTCAAAATCAGAGAAGTTAATTTTTGTCACAATGTTGCCTCAACGAAACGGCAAAATTTTAAAAGTGGGATGCAATTTTTCAATTCAGTGTGTACTCAAATTCTTTGGGAATTTGTAATATAAAAGTAGTCGATTTGTACTGAATCTTAGAGATTTTGAGGGTCTAGGTTTAGTTCAATACATTTTGATAGCAAAGAAAACTCATGGGAGAGGTCGATTTTGGGGAAACTTTTATATTTTATTCATAATCTTATTTTTGACCTGTATCTTTGCACAAAAACTAAAAGACCAACTCCATAGAAAGTTGATGAGACGATATTTTTTCAGAGGAACTTATCCTACAGAAAATCAAAACCAGGTTTCTATCATGTCTCCTAAGGTTTAACATCAATTAGATATAGCGAAAATTCACTTAAGTATTTGATGATTTTATCAGTTACTCACGGTCGTATTTCTTTTGTGCAATCAACAATATGTTGTCTTGCATTATTTTATTAGAGAAAATAACATTGGTACAAGTAGCATTTTTAACATAATCAGGAAGTGATTGATTTAAATAGATGTAATTTACAAGAGAGTTAGCAAAACTGTGAATAATTGTTGTTTTAATAGCATTTCACTCTGTGTTTTAATTCATTTGTAATTAGGAATATCTATATATATTCAATGACATCAAGGAAAAAAGCAGTGAAAGTGATTCTTACATGTATATATATATATATGACTTTTACAAATACATAATTTAAAAATTTTATCAGTAAATGTTGCAAACCCTCCTGGAATTGTTGTCTGATGAAAGTTGAAAAATATGGAAATTTGAAGATGATTAAACATACTTTACAACATTTGATTCATTTGAAATAGGTGCAAAGCATGCAATATTTGATGGATCTTTATTTTTTTTTTTGCTCCATTATTAGACCTAAATGTTTATAGCTTGAATGAGAGGTCAATTCAGAAAATATTTAGGTGCATACTATGAGATTCTATATTGTGCTGTCCTGCTATCTCTTATCAGAGCTGCCAACCTCTACTGATTTCAGTGGTCATTAATTTTCTTAAATAGGGGTCAAATCATTGAAGAGCTCAAATCTTGATTTGATCAATATTCTTTACATATAAAGAATTAACATTGTCATGTATGGACCACCCTAAAAAATAGGCTCAAGTAATTGAGGATTTATGATCTTTAGTGGCCGTCTTTGTTAACTCATATAAAATTTTTTTTTTTTGTTTTCCCTCTATGAATTCATGGGCCTCAAGCTACTGCAGTTACAGTAACAGCATTTCAAGGGGTTTTTTTTATTGCTTATACTTATCAGCTTTATCAAAGACAACCCAAGTTTTTTCTTTGGGGTTGAATCTTTCAAATACAACTGAAATCCTTTGCAAAATTACTGAAAATAAAATATAAAAAGTTGAACATTTTGCCACAAATTTGTCCAGTTGGTAGCTCTGTGGTCAGGATGTTTTTAATGGGTGTTGTTTAAATGTTGTGTCTCCAGTTGTAAAACTGTACATGCAT
Source organism: Plakobranchus ocellatus (assembly GCA_019648995.1). Lineage (NCBI taxonomy): Eukaryota > Metazoa > Mollusca > Gastropoda > Plakobranchidae > Plakobranchus > Plakobranchus ocellatus. The sequence goes on from BLXT01005378.1 coordinate 96,920, forward strand.
AAAAAAAGGATTTGGAAAAAAACCACTCATGTCTTGTCTTACACAAAGAAGCACATGTCAATTTACAGTAATCCAGCACAATGTTTTGTATTGTTCTGTTGATGACTGTAACAGATCCATGATATTCCAGTTGGGGTAAGATCATGTCAAGCTCAGCATTTAAAAAAAAAAGTCTGCTTTTCTACACACTAATCTTATTTGTTTTTTTTTATTTTCACATGTTTATAATCCTTCAGAATGTTTAATATTAACATCAATGCATCAGTTTCTCTTTTATTGGTTTGTTATGTTTCATTTTTTGTTGAACGTAAATGCTGTTTTATGTTTTAATTTTGCAACTTATGTTTATGATCTCTGTATTGTTGTTTATCTTTGAACAAATTTGAGACCATCACCTGTCTTTACTCAAGATTTTTTTTGTTTTATTTGAGAAGATAATCTATCACAGGTGAAAACCTGCAATTATGCCATTCAATTTGGATTTGGTTGGGGCATGTTGCTAATTTTTTCTAAAGCTTCGAAAAGCATAATTTGTAAAGGTAGTTTCTGGGTTGTGTTAAACTTATAAGGAAAAATACGTTTTAAATGTAATATTTTTGACAAAGTCCTAATTTGATGGGTGAGATTTTAAAAAATTATGAGAAAGCAAATAGGCAAAAACTTTTTTTCTAACATTCTGCATATGAATGCAGACCCTGTTGGTTGATGTGGCCCACATCTTTGATGTGATCACTGTTATCCTCACATTGAAACACATCTTTATACACATACATCCAGGTTGTCTTAACACCCATGACTCTCGTGTTTGTGTTTTTGTGTTTGCATGACTCACAGAGTATAATGTATTCACACCAGTGAATAATAATAAAAAAAAAAAACTAGATTTCATCCCATGCCCATACTGTTTACCTATGTTTGCCATCTAACAAGCACCATGTAAAACAATTTGTCCATGGCTTTTGTTCTTGTCATGATTTGCCTGTAGACTAAACACAATGGGGATTTAATTCATTGCATGGCTCTTTCCTTTTTTTTAAGCTTGTGTTACTATTTACTGTTATTATTGTTAGCATGAGTATTATTGAAACATGCTTAAAATTGTTTTCACACCGTTGCAATGACAATCAGGGTTAGAAATGCATAGGCAAATGAAGGTTATAATGTGTAGTATTCTTGCAAAGTGTGAGTTATGTGGTGTTCAAAAGTGCTTCAAGAAAGATAGAAACCTAAAAATGCATTGTGAAAAAGACTATTTCTTCATGTTAAAAAAACAAGTCCATGGAAAGTCTAACTATGTCTGCAACATAGTTATGATCCCCACTTTGCTTGAATCAGGCCAGACTGCAAACATTTTTGTGAGCAACTAATGCACACATGCAAAAGAGTTAATCTGTAATTAATGCAACTTGTAGATTAAAACAGATGGTATAATGCGTTGTAATTTTTTTTTGACTCTCTGCTTTTTTATGTCTTTTATCATGCAATATGGTATTTTTTCTCAGCAATTGCATTTTTGACTTGCTTTTGTCCGGCATACTTTCTGCTTTTGGTTGTTCAGTCTATATTTGTTGCCCTTTTTTATATGTTCATTGCTTTTTTCTTGGGCATAAACTTAAAGAATGTATGATTAGTTGAAGCAGCCTTCCTGCCTGTTATTTTTGTGCAAACAGCTTCATAGCTTCCCTCCATAGGAAATATAAAATTAGTTTTGCTGGCTGTGCTTCTAGTCTATTTGTTGTCTTCATGTTTTTCTAAATGCATCTGCTCTTGGTTGCAATTTTCGTTCGGTCTCCATTATGAGGTGTTGGCTTCATTTACTTAAAAAAAAAAATCTTTTTTTCTGTTGTTGTTTAGATCGGCTTTTATTAGGATTTATTGTCTCTCTTGAAATGGCTCGAGCTTAAAATAGGCTGTAAACCCAAACTACTAATGCATTCCACACCAATGTTTGAAATCGGTACTAAAATGTTGACCCCGCTTTTCTACAGTAAAGTACATGGTATGAAATAACATTATTAAAATAGCAGTCAGCTCTTCAGTGATGCTCTGTGAAAAATGGCAAAGCTTTTTTTCTCAAATTACACCGATGAGAATTAAGGCTGGCTGTACAAGATACAAATCAAGTTAAGGTTGCCTGAATGTAAAAATAAAATCTTTTTATCATTTTCTTTTCACGCATTTACACATTGGCACTTCTTCTTTCTTGGTTTTTTTTGTTTCTTTATATTTACAAGCACAATTTTATTTCCAGTATTTCATGTATTAATAAGACTGTTATTACATAAGCTAAAAAGTGCAGGTCCATATTAAGTACTGTTTCATAGAACTTTTTATTAACTCAAAAACAAATAATTTTTTTTTTTTTTTTGTGATCAAGTTTTGAAGTTTTAAAGGCTGTCAAGGAGAAAAAAAAGTTCTGTTTGAATTTGATGATTTGATCGATTTTTAATACTGACTTTTAGAAAACTGTTATTGGGAAATCTGTGGGTCTCACTGTTAAATTGATGGGTGGATTTAAAGTAACCTAAGTGAGTGCATTGCTTACCCAAAATTTGTTCAAACCTTTGATGGAGTCTTCAGCTTAAGGAAATGACTTTTGGCCATCATAGATGTTGTGCTCCCTGACATGATTGCATCTTTGAATAACTGTTACATTGTATATTGTTGTTGGTGTTGTTTAATTTTCTTTTTTGCATTTAACTTTCTGTATGTATCAATTAAAAACTATTGAATTTGCGATAGCTTGTTCTAAAAAAGCGATGGATCTCTTTCCTATGTTTTTATGTGATCTAGCATTTTTTTTTTTATGCACCATTTCTTGTTCAACAGAGTTCTTTGCGACCATTCCTGGTGGACCCATCATCTCGTGCAACTGAGTGGCTGAAAGTCCACCTCAAAGAGAACAGGCTAGAGGTCATCAACCAACAGGTCAGGCTTGCTCTCTAATACAAATGGTCAGGGGGTGTAGAATAATAATGTATAAATAATTGCATGGATCTCATGGTCTCACTAGCTTAGTGGCTCAATTGCCACATTTAATGTGGAAAATGTTTGAGGATAAAAATCAAGATTGTAGGTTGAAGCTGTGTTTTACCTAAATGGATAAGAAAGATGACAATTTCTTATCTCTGAGGTAATTTTATAAAAATCAAATAACCACACTGGATAGGTAAAGAACCTTTGACAATAACAAAAAGCATGTAAAAGTTCATTGGCCATTAAAAATGTAAAAGAAAAAGATCACTAGCCAAACGTTTTCTGACAAAGATAATGTTATGTTACATGTTCAATAAAATAATGGCTCCATGTAGAAAGCCATATAGTCTTATTTGCTTTTTGTTCATGTTTACTGCTGAATTTATCTTTACATTAGATCTCAATAGTTGTTTTTTTTTTTGTTTTGTTAGAAACATTAAAAAAAAAAAAACACTTAGAGGCAAAATTTAATACTTCGAGCCAGTGCTTTTAAAGATAAATAATTTAAACATTCTTTCAATGCCTGTTGCCTTATGAGGCCTTTTTAATCTATACAAAAATTGCAATAAAAATATTCACGAAATTGACGTAGCTTGAAGCTCCATGCATCATTAAATCAATAATCGTTTTCCGTGTGCCAAATAACAAATAATGGTTCATAAGTTTAGCAGCTGAACAGCACAGCATAACAGGCTGCTTTGTTTGGTGCCATTATTTTAAATTCCCAATCTTATCACGAACATAGAACCACCTTTTCTTGTGATGCCATCTTGTATTATGTCTTGTGTTCTAAGGATGCAAACTTCAACACAGCGCTGGAGCTTGCCGTCAGGTTCGGCAAAACTCTTATTGTACAGGAAGTGGATGGTGTGGAGCCTGTGCTCTTCCCTCTGCTGCGTGGAGATTTGACTGCACAAGGTTAGAACAGTGAATGCTCTACAGATTTTGTATGTGTTTGTGGATGTAATTATGTTCTATCTCAGGGTTTTTTCCTTTGTCTTTGAACAAATTTAATTAAATTGTTTGGGTTAGTATTATATGCGACAACTTTACTTAAATTGTTTGGGTTAGTATTATATACGACAAATTTAATTAAATTGTTTGGGTTAGTATTATATACATCAAGCAAACTATAAGTTTGATTGATGAATGTAGATTTAAGTGCTGCATTTTGTGTTCTTTAATTCTTGTATATTTTTTCTTTAATTGAAAGCCTCTTGAATTTTTTTCCACAACAGACTCATCATAAAATATATTTGTCCACACTGGACTGCACATTTTAGGGTTGTAACAAAATGTGTAACAGCTTTATGAAGTGTTGAATATTAAAAGTATAAAATGTTCATTTTCTTGATTGGCTATTCAAATGTGCTTTTTTTCTGCAGGCCCCAGATATGTAGTGCAGATAGGGGAGAAAACCATCGACTACAATGAGGAGTTCCGCCTATTCCTCACTACAAGGAATCCAAACCCAGAGATTCCACCTGATGCTGCATCTATCATATCTGAGGTTAACTTTACAACGACTCGGGCTGGTCTCACAGGACAGGTGAGAATTTTCTTTATGAAATTCAGACCGCTTCTGGTGTATGTTGTATATAGAATAGAATGCTTGTTGGTAAGTGTGATGTTCATATCTCGCTCTATAAATGTCTCTTTTTTTAATTGCTGTCATTATGACATCATCTTTTGATAGATAAACTTTTTGTTAAAAATTGCAATATCTTTTTGCTTTTGTATTTTGTATCTCTTGACCCCTGAAATATGATTCAGCCTATTAAAAGTAAGTTTCTTTTGCATGAAAAGACTTGAACTAGGGGAAATCATTGGAAATCAGAGATTTATTACAAACAACACAAAGCAAGTATTGTCAGCCACTCTCTTTTTATTATGCTATTACTTCCAAGTAGTTCCACATTTTTTTGCCTTTTTCTTTTTATTTATTTTTTTTTTATTGTCACTCAAACTCAATATCATCCTAGATTATTATTATTATTATTATTATATCTATATTTTATACCCTTTGCTAATATTTTTTTCCAGCTTTTGGCCAACACACTGCAGAATGAAAAACCAGAGCTTGAAGTGCGCAAGACAGAACTGTTGAAACAGGAGGAAGATCTGAAAATACAACTGGCAAAGCTAGAGTCAAGCTTACTTGAGGTGAGATTGAAGTGGAAAACTTATGTACTAAAATAAAAATTTTGAAGCAAAGTCAACTTCATATTTTCAAAAGTTCAGCGAGTAAAATGAACAACTATGAAGAATCAAATATGTATGGCTTGCCGCTCACTTACTTTTATTTTTTGTGCCTAGGTTAAATAATTTCCATTTTAACAATGTGTCTAATCTACTGAACTAGTGATATCCATTTATACAAAATTTTTATTAAATATATGTGTAACATACTGATTCCCAAAACTGATTGAATTTGAGCTACAAAACAATTAGATCTGTTTTTCTGACTAAGTTTTAGGCTGATTTGTTCTGATATATATTATTATACATTGAATGCAGCATTATCCTTGTTTCTAAAATATTAATTTTTTTATAATGAAAAATACATAGGAAATAACATTTTTGTGTAACAGGAACTGGCAAACGCCAAAGGAAACATCCTGGAAAATAAAGAACTGCTAGATTCTCTCAACAAAACAAAAGCCAGCAGCATCACAATCACTGAATCCCTGACAGAGTCTGTTCGCCTTCAGGTAACATGAGCTAGACAGATATTTTTCAGACAATGTAATGGGACTTCATTGTTAGCAGTTTTATTAATTTCAATCAATTTTTTGTGCAATAAATAGCTTTATTTAAAAAAAAAACTGAAAAAAAACCACTGACATATCTGAGTAATAGCCTTGGCAGTAGCATTACTGTCACGGTTGCTAAGCATAGCCAAGGCATTTGGATGTAAAGCATTGTAAGGGATATGAACAATTTGATTTACAAGCTCAATGTATATAGCACCTTAATGTGCACTTGTAGTCAGATATTCCCCTTTTTCCTTCAAGGGCTCATTTTTTTTTTATTTAATGACATAAATCCTAGCAAACAGGTCAGTTTTTAATTAGAGTCTGATCAAACACAGGCTATTTATATTACCCCTTTCTTTTTCTGTATTCTTCATTTCGTTGTATGTACTGATGAAGCCATAGTAAAGGCAAAACATTTCTGTATATACTATTGCCTGTTAACTCTTTGTTCCAATTAGTGGTTGTCTTATCTATTTTCAATTAGGAACCTTGAAACCTCTTAGCAAAATATAATTTCTTTCCTTTTCTGAAAAAAAATTATGTTAATATTTTTATTTCATTTTTTCTCCTATTACAGGCATCCTTGGATCAAGAGCGTAACACTTACCTCCCTCTGGCTGAAGCTGGAAGTTGTCTGTATTTTGTCATATCTGATTTGGCCAAGATCAATAACATGTACCGATTCTCTCTAGCTGCCTTCCTAAGGCTTTTCCAACGTGCGCTGGCTTCCAAACACGTAAGTTACATCACTGAGACCTCTCTCACACACATACACACACACACTCTCTCTCTCTCTCTATCTCTCTCTCTCTCTCTCTCTCTCTCTCTGTCTCACTCTCTCTCTCTCTCTCTCTCTCTCTGTGCACTGCATAGATTTTTACTTTTTTTTTTATTCTATGAAATGTATTGTGTTTTTTATTCATGGAATAAAGGTGTTGAATGTTTGTTTACATTTTGAGGTTGATCTTGATAAAAGAGTACAACAATCAAGAAGTTAGGATTAATATAATGAGAAGCCTTGATTTTACCTATGCAGCATGATTTAAAATGTTACACTTCTGATTATAAACCTGATAAAATTTCTTTAATTTGAAAATTGCAAGTATCGTGAGCAATTTCTAACCTCATGGAAATTGTGAGAGTATAAAACTGATTTTTTGCAGGATGGCAGTGGTACAGAGCTACGAATCAAGGCTCTTAGTGCTCAAGTTCTACGGCTAGTGTACGAGTATGTGTGTCGATCATTGTTTAAGGCAGACCGCATGATGTTTGCTATGCATATGGTGCATGGCTATAGGCCAGATCTCTTTGAAGATAATGTAAGTCTATTTTGTTAAAGTTGAAATCACTAAGAATTTCCTAGGCATGCATAAAATCTGCTAGTAGGCCTTTGAACAGTTTTTTTTTTTACTTTTCTAAATTTTAGTCTTTGAAGTGTTGACTCACCATTAAAATTTGAACTGTAAAGGGAAAGACAGGTTTCTAATGTTAAATTTGTGATTTGAGCCTATGGCAAAGATAAAATACGCCATTATCATGTTTTTTTGTTTTTTTTTAAATTATGGGACGTTAAGGCCTGAAGATGTGTGCAAAGAATTTTTGTTTTTGTGTAATATAGTTCACAAACTGTATATAATAGTTTTGATAATAGTTTAAGCAGCCAATACAAGCTAAAATGAAATAACCTCGCCAGGAGTGGGAAGCCTTTATAGGGATGCTGGTTTCTGATGTGAAGGGAGAAGGAGGTCGAGGACCTTCCTGGGTTGATCAGGAGAGACATGCTGCAGTGGCTGCTTTTAAGGTTGGTTTTGATTGGCAAATAATTTAGATAGGCTTAGAAAGTTGATGGGTTAATGTTTTTTTGGCTAAATGAAAAGCTTTTTTTAAAGCATGTAAGATGACCACCCTCAAGGCATATTGAACACAATTTCTGCGTCTTCAAATTTCCCTCGTTTATGATAATATGATTTACGATGACTGAAATGTTTCAGTTGAAGCAATTTCTACTGTATGTGCAGGCTTAAAAAATCTCAAATAAGCCATAAGTCACAGTTTACAAAAAAATTGATTTAAATGTTTTATTCTTAACTGATGAACTCAGCCATTTCAAATTTAGATCAAGTGCCGAGATGATAAGCATTTCATTACTACCCAAAGTATTTCAAACAAAAGAAAATTCTCTTGAAATGCACCCCCACCCCCCGTGGGAAAATTGTTTATTACATTTAATTCATTGCCACTGGTTTTAAGAAATCATTAATCATAGTCTAAATTTTTATCCCGATATGATTAGTAATGCTTAGTTTCTATCCTCTTCAACAAAACTTGTAAATACAGTGCCTTTATAAACACCTCATTTCTAAGCTCTGTGCATCTTTGTATTTATTTCTAACCTTATACTTATACATACATCATAATGTCATTTACTGATGTTTGCCTTAGTACTTTCTTTCTGTCCTCAGGCTAATTTTTCCAGACTATACCAGAACATTGACCTTGAAGACAGCGGAACGTGGTCAAACTTTGCCCGCAGTAGCCAGTGTGAGCAGGAGTTTCCTGGGTCTGTAGAGAGAAAAATCTCACTGTTCCAGCAAGTCCTGGTCGTCCAGGCCACTCGTCCTGACAGGCTACTCAGTGCCATGGGAGTGTTTGCCTGCAGAGCTCTCAGTGAGTCTAGTTTAGTGTTTGAACTCTTTTATTTTATATCTGATGTGATGAGCAGTAATGCAATCAGTAACATGTTGCTACCATTAGAGACGTGTTAAGTTTAATTGCAAGTCTGACAAATTAGTTTAATCTGCTTTGCTGTGACCAACCAGTGCCAACTAACTATCTAGGTCTTTTATAATTCTGTAATAGCAAACGTGGTCAGGCAAGCAAAGGTCAACTAACTGAGAATGCCGTATGCCAAGAAAAACTCAGACCGTTCTATTGGTTCCCCTACATTTGTTCCAAGAATGGGACTCAATTAACTTTACATCATTTGTAGACAGTACTGCCTTGTTTTTTCACCCAGTCAGCTCTCATCCATTTTCTGAAAGCTTCAAATATTTTGTTTGTTTGTTTTTTGAGTTCTACAAAGAAGCAGAGAGTTAAAGAAAAAATGTTTTATTCTTTTCAAGAGTCTATTGATTTCCAACGGTGAAATGGTCTGTTTATTTTTATAGCTTTCAAGTATATGTGGTAGATTATTATGACAATTGAATTTTGTCTCAGCTTATTTTTTTTCTTTTAATTTTTATATCTGTAAAAAATGTTGCTGAATGGTGTATTGGCAAAAATATGTACATGCAAAAACTTGAATCCTGGGGTAAACTATTTATCCTTAGGTATGAAAGAATTATCTCCTCCATCCATCAACCTGAAAAAGCTGTATCAGGAGTCAATTGCCACAGAACCTGTCTTAATTGTCATCTCTGCTGGTGCTGACCCTTCTCAAGAACTTCAGGACTTAGCAGGGGAGACTATTGGTATAGAGAGATACCACCAGGTAAGGACAGAGATGATTTGTTTACAGCAGTACAGATAGGAGTAATTGATAAATTAAGAGCAATACCATCTTTTAAGAGGGATGGTCAACATTCGGAGATAATTATGAAAACAAAATGATGAGGAAAAAATGAGTGAAGTTTTAAAAAGAAAATTACAGAAGTTCTTTTTGATTGATATATTTGTTGCCAAAAGTTTTGAGGAATAGCAGTGAAGTGCAAGATTCAGCAAAATTACCATTCTGTTTGTTTGTTGGTTTTTTTTAAGTACAAAAGCATTAATGATATTTTGGATTAATCTTAGCTTTCACAGGCATATTGTGTTTTGTCATTGGTTTGGTTTTTTTTTTTTGCATAAAAAGAAGTTTTTAGATCTACAAGGATTTTTTCTAACCCTCAATTAATGAAAAATCAGGATTGATGGATGGTGATGTTCATCATAGCAATATTATTTGTACTTTTTCTTATAAGATTGAACCACTTTTTGTAATGGTAAAAAGTCAAGCAAAGGCTTTTTCTTTACTGTGGAGCCGATAGGAAAAGTAAGTATTGCTTATTGCATGTCATACAGTTCAAAATCATTTTGTGCTGTGGTTGTTGTCATTGTAATTGTGTGTGCATAAGAAAAAAAAATTTCTAACTCTCCTAACTAGGTGGCCATGGGTCAAGGTCAAGCAGAGGTTGCACTCAAGCTGCTGAGAGAGTGCTCTAAGAGTGGTGATTGGCTTTGCCTGAAAAACTTGCATCTGGTCACTGCCTGGTTGCCTGTGTTAGAGAAGGTCAGTCATAGCTGCCAATATGTTTTTAATGTTGTGAACTTATTGTTTTGATATTGTTTAGGGAAAGGGAATTTTTTTTTCTGTTTGACAAAAATTGGTTATTTAGATTTTATCATATAAAACTAATTGTGTTAAATCTTTCAGAATTTTATGGCATCTTGTGGATCTTATGATTGAAAAAAGAAAGTCATATCATGTAAAAAACAAATAATGTTAATGACCAAGCTGTTTTCTTTTTTCTCTTTGCATGCCAATAT
>BLXT01005378.1:107184-125084 GCA_019648995.1 Plakobranchus ocellatus
CCCCCCCCCCCCCCTTATTTAAAAACATTTTTCTGTTATACATTAAAATATTGAGAACCACCTATTTTAAAGAAGTTTTATTGCATCAAGTTTTATAGTGTAAGTCTGATAGAAGGACGAAAAAAGAAAAATATGGAGATAAAGACTTTTAGTTGTATGGTTTGGTCTTTTTTTTCTTGTTAGGAAATAAACACAATGCAACCCCACAATGATTTCCGTCTGTGGTTGACATCAGAGGTCCATGTCAAGTTCCCCACTATCCTGCTGCAGTCAAGTTTGAAGGTCACCTATGAGGTGAGACATCTGTGAACAAAGATTGGAAAATACATAGCTAAAAACTTAGTCTATTGCTTCATCATAATTTCAGTCTTACAAATTCCTGAGATAAAGTGTGCAAGAAGATTCTCACTGCCATCTTTGCCAAGCTTTATTTTTTTTTTGGGCTATTATTTAAGTGCTTACTTTCTTTAAAACTAGTTTTTGTGTTTGTAGTGGCAAATAGTGGTTTATTTTAAATTGTTACACATGTATACATTCATTTTATCTTTTTCTCTGTAACAATATCTGCTGTAACAGTGTGTTTATCTATCCAATTTTCATTTTGTGCTCACTGCATTTTATTTACCTTTATTTTTCTATATGCTATATATTTCTAGATTTGGTCAGATAATTTTCTTATTGTAGAGTTTTGTATTTTGACCAAAAATTGAATTTTATTGTATTTCCCTATTTTTTTTCAATCTCTCAAGGCTCCACCTGGTGTTAAACGGAACCTGATGCGTACATATGAGTCGTGGACCCCAGAGTACGTATCACGTGGTGGGAATGTATTGCGTTCCCAGGCACTTTTTGCTCTTGCTTGGTTCCATGCAGTGATGCAGGAGAGACGCATGTACATCCCACAGGGCTGGACTAAATTCTATGAGTTTTCTACATCTGATCTTAGGGCTGGTGCAGACATTATAGATCGTTTATGTAAAGGAGGTGAGCTGATTTTTTTTTTTTTTAGCTTGTTTTAGGACATTTTATTGGTCTGTAATAAGTCTAAGTGTCTTCAATGTCACTACTGGTTTTTTTTTTTTCTTTTATTACTCATTGTTTTATTGACACATACTCCCCGTGACAGAACGTGAAAACATTGAATGCAATTTTTTTTAAAGAATAAAGAAGGTGAACAATTTTTTTTTTTTAATTTTAAGATAACTTTTTGAAAGACCTCTTTGGTATTACTACAATAAGTGCTCTTTTTAAATATAAAAGAAAATAAGGTATATAATGTGTAGCCATCTTACTAAATGAGTCAAGTTGCAGATCTGTATGACTGAACTCAAATCCAAATCCCTAAGTAAAGAGTGAATATTATTGTTGCATTTGGTGAAGAAAATCTATAGATTGTATATAAGAAAGACCTTCACATATGAGATGAATGGTTTTTATCCTTCCAATTAGGTTTTTCATTTAAGTCATTCTTGTAGACATAGATTTGCAAGTCAATTTTTAGGACTTCTACAGATATTGCTTATGACAGAGAAGTGTTTGACATGAGGCTTTTTTGTGAAATAATTAAGTGGATGCCTGGCTTCTTCACTCTCTTGTAGTTTAAAATGTTAGGGAATTTTGAAATTTTCTTTGTGTGCATATTATGATCAAGTTGCAGGGTGGCAGAGGAGAGATTCAGTAAAAGAAAAGGATAGCATTTTCTCATCTTTTTTATGTACGATTCTATCTCTTTCCTGTTATATGTAACTGGCTTTATTTATTTATTTTTCTTGACTATAGTGATGAAATTGAGGGTTTCAAATGTCCATTTTTGACCACTATTTTATAGTTCTATATGATGCCAATGCCTTCAAGAACACAGGACTGGGAGGTGCAGTAACCAGTTACCAAGTTTGACTTTGTGTGGCTGTTGGTTGTGATTACACTGTTGTATTAGTCTATTACTCACTTCACATGGTTTTTGGGCCCTGGATATTCTATTGTTCAAACAGATGCTTGTTGGAAAATTTTTTTTGGTCAATTTTTGACAGCTTTGATCTTTCTGACTGTATGCCAAAGACTTTTTTTTTAAATCAATAAAAATCAGAAAAATCAATCCACATCTAAAATTTTTTTTTGTATTTGCCAAAGCCTTTTTCACTGATAAAGAAGAAGCAGTTTAGGCAATGCAAATTTTGTTAAAATTACAAATAAAATGAACGTGTTATAAGTGTTAAAAACACCTCAGATTTTAATGAAGGCATTTGTGGAAAAAGTGTCACAATTGATTTTCACTCTACTTTAGTATTGACTTTGGCTATTTATCTGTTCACATGATGCAACCCTTTGTAATCTTTGTGTGAGATTTAGCTTATGTATATTACCTGTGTCTTATCAGATTTAATCTTTCTTTCTTTCTTTTATTCTCTTTCCTTCTTTCCCTGTCTCTCATCCACTTGTCTTTTCCTCCCTCTCCTCTCTCTTTCCCTTTCTTTCTCTCTGTTTCTGTCTTTCTTCCTATTCTTCCATCTTTTCGTTGTGGGATATTCACCTGTTCACATAATGCAACTCACAACTAACTTTTGCGTGAGTGACTTTAGCTAGATTTGTTATTACTTATTATACTAAACACAAGTTGTGGAGTTCAAGCTAATCTGCTAATCTCTTGTTCACCCAATATTGGCTTTCCTTCTCTTTTGTGCTTTATATCCCTCCTTCCCTCCCTCCCTCCCTGCTTCTCATCCACCTCATCGCCTCTCTCTCTTTCTTTCTCTGTCATTCCCTAATCCGATTTTTACCTTTACTTCTCTTCTGTGTTCTCTATTCCTCCCATCCTGTCTGTCATCCATCTGTCTCTTACTGTATATGTGTGTGTGTGTTTCTCTCTCTGTCTCTCTCTCTTGCTCTCTCTCTCTCTCTCTCTCTGCTTTGCCTCTTTCAATATTTGAAGTGGATGTGTTTAACTGGTTTGATTATTTGAACAAAATATTTTACTAACTCATCTCTTTCAATCACAGGAGTTTTATTTCAATTAAGTTGATTTTGATTTCCCATGTTCCACCTGTGTTGCTTCATTCAGTTATTTGACCTTACTTGTGTATATCAAAGATCTGGAAAAAATATATGTGGCTGTGGGCTTATTTATTTATTATTATTTTTTTTTTGTATGCAAATAATAGCAAATAAGAAATGTTGTGGTGTTATTTAGCTCAATCTTTTACTACAGTTTCAGCATTTTCCTTCCACATCTCATTTATTGCCTTGTATGCTTTTTCTTTTGATATGTTCTCTTCAGGGAATGTTTTGTGTATGCTTAAGGGTAGGGAAGGGGGAAAAGCAATAGAAATGGATTATCCAACATTAAGAATCAACCTTAATTTCTTTCTTTGTAGTAAAGGGCAATTGTTTTAAAGTTTTCAACAAAAATAAGTCTCTCCTTAGTTAGTTCTACTTTAAACATAAAATAGTTTTAAAATTAAGATTATCAAATGTGAGTGCTTTTTAAAAAATGTAGTAGGCTGATGAGTCTTTAAAAATTTTTATTTAAATTGAGTTTTGAATTTGAAGTTATGACTTATTTTTTTATAATTTCTTCTTTCCTTATTTCTTAAGCTTTTTTTTATGTCTGAGCAGTTTAATAAGTTTATTTTATATTCCTTAACAAAATTACTTTGTTTGATATATTTTTTTTCCAAAGTAAGATACGCCATACCAGCCAATTTATAAAAGTATTGAGATAACCTAACCCACGATATTTTTTTCCCCTTGCATGAAATGCTACAGGTCAAGATCCAATCCAATGGAAGTTTGTGCATGGTCTTTTTGAGTTTGCCATCTATGGCGGCCGAGTTGATAACCCATTTGACACACGTGTGATGGTTTCATACCTGCAGCAGTTTTTCAACTCCTCTATCATCAGCTCTCAGGGCAGAAGTGGTGGAAAACGCCTGGGACCACTCAAAGTGCCAGCATCCACCAATGTCAGGGTGAGAGCTAGATGTATATACTTTTAGGTTTAGGGTTAAAAAAAATCAAAGGTAGAGTCTAAATAGTAAAGATATATCTAAAGATAGACATAAATTAATATGGATTAAGTTCAAAACTCAAGGTTATTTTGAGAAATTGATTAAAGATTATAAAAAAGTGTGTGTGCTTTTGTTTGTTTGAATGGATTCCATTGCCTAAGTCACATTTTAATATTATTGAAGTTAATGCCTCTTTCATTCTTGTCTTTTGTATGTTGTTGCTGGTTTTTTTTTTTCTAATGTACTGATGCTGAGGTAAATTCAGGCTCATTGATTAAACCCTTTTGTCCCAGGACTTTGTGGATGTGATTGAAGCTCTGCCTGAGTTTGACAAACCATCCTATTTTGGTCTGCCTGAGAACATAGAGCGGTCAACGCAGCGTATGGTCAGTCAGCAGGTGATCTCTCAGCTGAAGATCCTTCAGCGGTCAGATGCTCAGGCCAGCAAGTTTGACAAAGAGGTCTGGGCATCTGAGCTGGGGCCTATGCTCACACTCTGGAAGAAGGTCAACCAGGTTAGTGGCTCTTGTTTGATTTAACCCTTTCAAGTCTGAGCATAAGCAATAGTGAAACATATTCTGTAATCATTACGGGGATATGACAAATTGTTAGGGTTTTATTTTTTTTTTAATCTTTTTTTACTTTTTCCCACCCTTTTTTATGAGTCTGGTTTTGTACAATTTTTCCCAGAGCTTAAAAGTCAAGTTCAAATTAAAAAAAAAAAAAAAAAAAACAACTTTAAATCGGATTTGGATTTTTTAGCCTGTCATAGCAATAATCTAACTCTCCAATTTTTTCCCACAAGCATTACTTGTTCAAAAAGGAGTCACTATTTTTTTTCAATATTCTTCAAAAGTTTTCAAAAACTCAAGTTTGTTTCAGTACAATTTTTATCCATGCATGCTTGTTTTTTTATATTGTGTTATCATTTCAGAATGATGTTTTGATGATACATCTTACAAATGTTTACTTACGACTTTTACTTTCTTTGCAATTGTACCAACACTCTTGGATGGTCACAGCTTTTGATTTTATCACAAATTCTATTGGCTGGACTATTAACAAAAAAAATTTTAGCATTGGATGAGTGTGTATCTATCTCAATTATTTTCCTTTTTTTTTGTCTAGGGCCATAATCTTATCCAGTCCAAAGTGTCGCCACCCAGTGAGAAATCAGGAAAAGGTAGCTCTCCCATCCTGACCTTTATCTTACTGGAACGTTACAATGCTATCAAACTAGTGCAGTCAGTACATGCATCCCTGGCAGCTTTGAGCAAGGTCATCAGGGGCACACAGCTGCTCACAACTGATGTGCAGAATCTTGCAGCAGCTTTGTTGAACCAGGAGGTGAGAAAAGAATTTTACAGAGATCTCAAAGCTGTGCAGGTGTTGCCAGTTAGGTTGAATTTTAAGTCATTAGAAAAAATGAATGCGTTTCTCATCTTTTTTTGTTCTTGCTAGCTTTCTGATTATGAAGTGAAAAATAAATGTGATGCGATGAAAAGAAATCGGCATGTATGAAAATATAATTTTTCCTATTTTTGAAATATGAAAAGGCCACTAAAGTTACACTTAAATGTAAAAATATAGATCTTTCCATATGAAATGAGTCTCTTGTGTGCCAAATATAAAAAAGGTGCTAGAGCTCTGGAAAAAAAATCTTTGCAGATCTCTAAGGGATGACCATAATTTAGTCATGTGCAAAGAAAAAATCTTTTTCTGTCAACTATTTTTCTTTGATTGACACCTAATTTTCCTGTCTGTGTATCTAATGTTTTTTTTACAAACAGAATCCTTAATTTTAATCTTCACCATTCAGGCACATTGGAAATTTAAAATTGTATGTCTTCTTAAATCTTCAGACCAGTCCTAATTAATTTAAAGTTGTTAGGGAAAAAAACAAAGTCTAGACTCTCATTCCGATATCTCTTTAAATGCTTTTTAAAATAAATTTAAACTAAACTAAATAAAATAAACCTTAGCCCAGAATCAATAAGCCAATAGACGCTAAGCAGCTCACAAAATGCAGTTTTTGAATGTTACCAATTGTTTAAAATGCTAAATATTCATCTTGCAGCTCATTTGGACAGATGTTGCGACATTTTGCTTAGATGTGACACTTTTTTGTGCTTTTGAGAATTACATGATGTGGTAATTTTTACATTCTTGCCTGTGTTGTGTCAGACACCACTGAACTGGCTGAACCAGTGGGATGGGCCAGAGGATCCTGTGCAGTATCTGCGAGGCCTGGTGAGTCGAGCGGCTGCTATACAGACCTGGGTGGAGAGGGCAGAATCTGGTGCATTGCTGAGGGAGACCCTGGACTTGGCTGAGCTGTTTAGGCCTGATACATTCCTCAATGCATTCAGGCAGCAGATTGCAAGGCAGGTTATGGTTGAATTAATAGAAGTTCTGGTATTTAAGCCAAAAAGTAGAATGCGAAACAAATTTATGTCTTATTTGTACATTCTGAGTGATTGAGTTATATGGTAGAGAAGGTATTCTGAGACAAAGAAGTTCAAATCGACAATATTTTAAGGTTGCTAGTTGTTTTTTGTTTTTTTTGTTAAATTAAAACCAGAGTTTTAATTTTGTGAGATGTATCCCATATAAGCAGCGTAGATATTCATTGTAATTTGAAACTTTTATGCAAAGAGAATTTCATTTACTTTCTCTAATTATGCAGAGGCTGAATTTTTAAAAGATTTTTCTTGATTTGATTTTCCTTTTGTAGTGTCTGATTTTGATTATTTATGAAAAAATATAACTGGTTCTTTGTATTTTATTCATATATTTAATTTCCCCAGAGAGATGAAATGCTCTATGGACAGCCTCAAGTTTGCGTGTAGCTGGCGCGGATCCATCCAGGGAGCTCGGACAATGGTCAAACTGGGAGGCCTCATGCTGGAAGGTTGTACATTTGACGGTAGCCGTCTATCAGAGAACCAGAGAGATTCACCCAGTGTAGCTTCTATACCACCCTGCATCATTTCCTGGATACCAAAGGTAGGTTTTAAAATCTTCTTCTCTTGGATTTAGAGATCTAGTTGTTGTATTGAAATTAAAAGGATTAAGAAATCATATTTTTCATGGTGATTAAAGTTTTTTACTTTTTTTTTTTAATGCTTTGGCTTTGCAACTGCTGTGCTCATAGCTTAATGTGAAATGTACAAATTTCAATCTTTTTTTTTTCAAAAACTATTTCTAAATTCTTAAAAAATGAATATGGGTTTGAAAGTTTTGCTCTTTCTCAAAAAAGTAGTTCTCAACCTTTATTAGTTTGGATTAATTCTTTTTCTTATTATTTTAAATAAATTAACACATGAAATTCAGGTATTTTATTTGAAATATGATCTGATTCTTTGTAGAATAGAACATAATCAATATATTTTATGATTAGAAGTTCAATGTGATATATCCTGTCATTGAAAATATCAAAAGAGATCATATGAGATGTAACCAGTAGACTACAGGCTGCTAAAGTTTGAGGTTTAATTAAAGAAAAAAAAATTCATTGATTGTATCACCCTTGGTCAATTCTACCTTCATAACTTAACAGTAAACTTTATATATGCACCATTCAAAAGAGTGAAAAAAAAAATTCTAAGGATATCTAAACCCTGGTCCATTTTTCTGGTAACAGAATTTTATTCTGGCTTAAGGGGCATTGGTGGTAAAATGTCTAGTCAACTTGCCCTGAGGTCTGCAAAAACTTTTATGCTATTGGTTCCAATTTGACCGCCACCAATGCCCTGGTTTAACGAAGGCCTTAAAGCCTGAAATCACCTTTAAGTAGGAAGGCTATTTGTACAAGCACAAAATATTGCAATATAAAAACAAAATAGAAAAAAGAAAAAAAAATGTGCTGCTGAATATCTTTTTTGTGATGAACTGAATAAATAGAACAAAAAAGGTTCAGCCAAATTTTGTCCTTGCTATGAGCACATACATGAAAAACAAAATTTCCTGTTATGTATAATATTACCTATTCCATTACCAGAATGTCAAGAGTTGTTCCATGTATTTGCAACTAGATTGAATTAATTTGGTTTCCATTTCATGTTTTAGAGAAACATAAGATTATAGTTAGGAATCCATCCTGATAAATTGATGTCATCTCTTCTTCAAGACTCATTTGCCTGAATCTAACTTCATAATGTCTCTAACAAGTTAAAGTGCTGCATTATTAGAAACAAATACCAAATAATTAAACAATAAAATGCAGAGGCCTTAAAGCAAAACGTTTCAGTCGTTCAGTTTTGAATAAAAAAATTATACTGTCAATTTTGTCTTCACCTTACAACACATTTATTAAGCTTTCAGTGTGAAATTAATCTTCAAAATTTTCTGCAATATTAAAAAGAATGTTTTTCATATCTTTTTTTTAGGATTCTCCAGATCCTTATGGCTTGGATGAGACAATATCTCTGCCGATTTATTACTCAAACACACGTGACCGTATTGTGACGCGGCTTGACGTACCATGTGGAGGAAACATTGACCAATGGCTGCAGAGTGGTGCTGCACTCTTTCTTAAAAATGTTTAGTTTTGGGTGGCACTACACTCCTTTTGACAAATGTTAATTTCCATGGTTGAAATTTGTTTAGTCCTTTTGGAGAGAAAACTTTAATGCATTATTCAAAATGCAGAGAGTAAACCCAATATGACATTATTGGGGTGATAAATAAAAATGTAATTAGATAAAACAATTTCCAATTACAGTCAATTTTTTCTTCTTGTAGCTGTTTAAATATGGTATTTTATAAATCTTACTGCTAATGCTATGGGCTGTGGCTATCAATTTTCTCAAATTCCGTCCTAACTCAATACCTTTTTAGTCTATAATACCTTCTACAGGTTTGCAAAAAACTCTTTTCTTTTCTTCTTCTTTTGAGGTTAAGATGAGGTGATTTGTTTTAATTGAGCTGTTTTAATTCATTTTCCTTGCAACCCAAAAATATATGTGCAAAATTTAAACGTTTTGCCTTTATAATTTGATTTTCTTTTTTTTTTTTAAAGGAAATAACTTTTTTTTTTTTTTTCAAATTATTTTATGATTATAGATTCTACAAAAAATGAAAACTACGAAAGTATGAGACAATTGATTTTAGTGCTTTGGAATATTTATTTAAAAAAGGTATCTATATTCCGTCCTTGTTTTATTTGATGTGTAGGATTTTTCCTCATTGTGTGATAATACCTGTAATTTTCAATATTTATTTTTGAAGCTCGTGAATTGTTGAACTTTAAATAAGAATGTACTGTTTTCAATGTTAATTAAACGAAGTTTATTTGAAGATCCTTCTTTATCATTCTTGTTTTTCATTATTTAAATTAGGTCTCGGCAAACATTATATTAGTAGAAATGTTTCTGTACAGTAAAGTGTTATACCAGATTGTAGTTATCACTCAATTGAGGTGATTGCTCGCAAAATGAATTTAAACTTGCTTTAATATCATATGATTCATATGGCTAAGAAATCAAATTCTTGTCATTATTACTTTTACGAAATAATATATTCTATTTTTTAAAATTCAAAATAATTTCAGGATGATATATTTTCCTTTCAATTCAAGTAAGGTGTGTCTCATTGCATTTTTGTTGAATTTTCCTGAGTATTTGTAGTGAAAAACATTATTTAGTGAAAGTAAGGATGACAATAACAACAACGAAACTAATCTAATATATTGTAAAATTCTTATCAAGAACGAAAGGACAACAAGTATTATTGAGTTATCTCCCTCTTTTAAGAAGGGAGGAAAATTGCCACTTGGAATTAATTTTTTGCAACAGTTTACAACTTATTTTTACACTGATCGAGGTGCTTCTTTACTTTACTTCATCACTCACATCGAGGCATGTTTCACTTTCACCCATTATAGAGTCAACTAAGTTTAGTCCTGAACTCTTTATCTTTCCTAAACCAAGCCTTGTGTAATAAGGTTTTTGAGGTTCTTAAGTGCCAATTTCAAACTTGACACTAAATTATGACTTTGATGAAGTTGTTTACACTTCTTTTTCTTGTATCTTTTAATATTAGAAAGAAAGTTCATCGATACAGTAAGCCTAGACCACATCTTCTTAATCTCTCATATATTTATAACACGAAAAAACTGAGATAAAACACCACCAGACACCTTCAAATTTTCAGATAAAATTTCTTGATTTCTGGCAGCTAAAACTACTGGAAAACTTGTTCCTGGAGCAAATTACCAGTTTTACTTTGTGGTGATGCTACATATTTCCTGATAACATTTCCAATAAGTTGGATGTGGCTTTTCATATTTTTCACAGATAAAATTCAATAATTTTTTCCCTTTCTCAAAATGCTCATCTAACCTTGGCTAAGAATAAGCCTGTTTGTCTGTATCCAGTTTTTAACTTTACAAATTTCAGAGAGCAGTTTCAGGCTTTACCAATGGTTTAAAATATGGAGCAATTTGGAGACATTTTTAATTTTACGTAGTTTCACAAGAAAGAATTATGGAAACAGCTTTATAACTGAAGAGTGGGTTTCCAAAACCAATAATCAGACATCTCATTATGTTACAGCTATGAGGACATGAAAGTTAACAAAGCAAAAGAGAAATTTATGAAGTTTCACAATGCATCCTTGGAGCCCTATAATACTTATAGCCAGAATGCTAATAACTAATTTCCCTAAATTAATATATAATATACATACATTTGTAAAAAGAATAGAAGGAAGAACAAAGCTGAAAATGCGACTATTTATTCATGAGTCTTTGGAAACCAAAAAAATTTGAAAAAGGAAAATTACTAAAACTTGTGGGGAACAGTTCCTATGAATTAAGTTTAACAACACATCAATACAAATTTGTATTGCAATGAAAGCCAAAAAATAACAAGAAGATCATTAAATATGTATCACAGGAAAAGGCATGTTTTGACGTTGAATAATTCTTTCCAATACCATACAGCAAATAATGCTGAGTGAATTAAACATAAAACATACATGCCTGGGGCAACATTTTTGTCAGATGATCACTTTGAAATCGGCAACCTGGCAATAAAAAAAGCAGTGTTACCGCTCCATTGTAGAAAAATAAATCATGTTGATCCACACTGTTACCTTCGTGGTAAAAACTTCTCAACAAAAAAATAAATGCGAAACTATTTAGTTACACTGTTAAGTTTAAGACTGTAAATTATACCTTAAAAAAAACCCACTTGATTTACAGGAGTAATCATTTTTGAATGTACATACTTTCAAAATTTATCTTCTGAACCTCTGATTTAGATTTTGCAATCATTTAAAAAAAAAATAAACAAAAAGGGTACATTTAAGTCATTTTGCAATGTGAAATGAAAATTGAAATCAGAGACGTTTAAAAACAGCACAATAATTATGACAAATATTACCTTATGTGGATATTCGAATTAAACGATAATTATTTAGAAAGCATCATATTAAAGATGGTGCATTATTTAAAATGCCTATTTCAAAACTTACTGCTTTCCATTTTCAACTCATTTAGATTGGTTTCAAGAAATACAGAAACATGTTTTTGAATAATGAACCATGAGAGCTAAAAAAGACCACCTGAGAGTTGCTGCTTGCAACCATAATGTAAGATGTTTTGCACATGTGTGTATGTATGGCTGTAGATGATCTCAGGTTTTCAAGCCCTCCCTCAGGCTAGTTGCCAAAAGCGGGGCTCAACACGCAACAAAAGGATCCCTGCAATCTTGGGATGTATTTCCTATCCCTGAGATATCAATACCCCTTTGCGAGCTGGCGCAAATCAAATATAAAAATTAAGTAGGAGATCGGATAGAAATTTTAAAATAAAAATGTATTTCTTCAGAGCGAAAACGACCAAAAATAATAAGACAGATATATCATCAGAGGTTGATCAATGCCACTTTAGGTAATATATTTACAGTACCGGTATCAATAGTTTACATGTTTCATTCACCTCGTGTACAAAAGATTAAATGAAACTCTTGTCCCGCCCATCCAGTACTGCTTTTAATAAAAATTCTTAGACTATTAATATTCATTTTCATAAATTGTTTTTTTCTCAACAGGAGTTTGAAAGATGAAGCATAACTGTTTCAAAGCATAATAAAAATCTAGATCTATATCTGAAAGGACAATATCATCAAAGATGAAGATATTCTGTCTTAGTTAACACTGGGACAGTGCATCTAGGCTTTGGTCATAATGTGAACAACATTGACATCAAAATTCTATTGAGCATTGTTTTATTTCGTTAGATAAGGAGTAAACTCATAATGATCTGCATTAGCGAAAGTTTTCATTGTTTCTCTAATAATTCACTTTCACATCGTGACTGTACTTAATGAAAGGCTTTAGCTCTTCTGAACAGGTCAAAGGCCGTGGCCCCTCTTTCTTGCCCCTCCCTGCCTTACTTCTATAGCCTCCGCTAGCTGGGTCAAAGCTTGCAGGCGTTGTATGGCGTAAGTTGATTCTCATTGGATCCAAAGGTGGAGACATAGCCATTGCCATCATCATGCCACGGGCATCCACAAGATCAGGACTGTTAACTGCTGCCCGATGTCCACTAGCCCCCTCATCATCTGCCCCACCACTGCCTAAAGGAAAATGCCCTGTGGAGCGAAGCAGTGGTGACATGACTGTGGGCGGAGCAAATTTGTCTCCACTGACCACCAACTCTGGCTCATTTTCTGGGAAAGACACAGACATTCTATGAGGCCTGATGCCAGGACCAGCACTACGGCTGCCTGGCCTGAGGCTACTAAACCTACTTGAACTGCGAGGGCTGGTTAGAATACTGGAGTGAACACTTGTCTTCCTGCTGTTTCCTGCTGCGGCTGTGTCATTCCCAAAATCTTTTCCTCGGCGGTCAACAGCACTAAAGTTTGGACCTTTGCACAACCTGTCTCTCTTAAAAAGCAATTTCCTCTCTTTTTGATTGATCTTGGAGAGAATTCTTGCTCCCCCGGTTCCTATAACTACACTCCCTGATAGCGGCCGCACAGCCAAGCTGCCCGTGGACTCCATGCCCTCTATGAAGTGAAGGTCTCGCTGAATCTCTCTGTTCCCCTGACTACTGGTACCACTGTTACGTAAGGAGTTAATCACTGCCTGCTTATCCATTACAAAGACCTGTGGGGAAGCTGAAGGCGGAGGCTCAATGTATCTGTATGACCTGAGGGCTTGGCTTGATGCAGCTGTTGTGGCACGGGTGGCAGGGGTTAGGGGACCTCGGCTGGCAACCATGTTAGACATCTGGTCTGTCGACACTCGCTCTAGTTGATTGCTATAAGGATCTCCATGTGCACTACGGATCCTCCTCACGTTGATAGGCTCAAAGTATACATTTCCTTTATAGCCACGCCACACCTGATGAACCAGAGTAAACAATTTGAGATTCTCAATAATGAGTGGAGCACAGCAATAGTAAACAAAGTCTTCAGTTATTTTGGTCCCTGCTGATCCACCGGTCAATTGGCATTTTTTAAAATTGATTGTTTGGTTTGTTAATTGATAGCAAATTAAAAGGAAAATGATTGTTTGGTTGATCTAATAGTCTCGACGTGCCTATGCCATCCACTACAGAGATCTCATAAAAATGATCGTTTTCATTTAAAAAAAAACAAAAAATCTGAAATTTACTGATGACTAGAAATGTTGGTTTGGTTTCGTGTCTAGCCAGTCCACAATAAAGTGATTTCAGGCTTTCAGGCTTTCCGTCAGCCAAAGGTGCTGATGACTGGGCTCCAATCCGCGCTAGACTTAGAAATATTTGCAGCAGTAAATACAATCATGACAACTGATAATGCGTACAAAAATAATGACCCTAAATAACTTACCTTGAGCGGCGACATGGGCGATGGCTTCTTCTGCTGCACATAGAAGTATTGCGGGATGTGGATACCAAACGGTGGCTCGCGGGTCGAGAATAGCTCCTCTTGCTCACCCCGGGCGCTCGTACACCGGTTTGACATGAGGGTCATCGCACGCTGGAACACTTCGTCTCGCGATCCTCGAGATGCGTTCCTGAAAACATACATATGTGTGTGTTATTAATATGCTTGGACAATATCCTTCAGGGTGCACATACATATGTGTTATTTATTATGATTGTAACAATATCTTTCAGAGCGCACATACATATATGTAATTTATTATGATTGTAACAATATCCTTCAGAGTGCACACACATGTATGTACATGTATGTAATTTATCATAGTACATTGTAACAATATCCTTATATAATCACTATCCAATGCGTTCTTTAAAACAGTTTCATTCTCTGGGAACTAGCAGTCTACCGTTGTCAAAACAGAACTTGGATAATGAAATAGAAGAAGAGGCATTCACGTATTTGTCAAGATTTTGCGATCAGTTTTCTTCTTTCTTTCCATTTTCAACACGACTTCTCATGGCTCACTTGGTTAAGTCAATGCTAGTCCTCTTTTGTGTGGTGGAAATAAAAGTGTGGCTCCTTGTAAATAGTGCGCGCGTAAAAGAACAAACTTATAAGCGTTGAAGGATCGATTAAGAATAAGAGTGAGCTGTTTTGAATACTTAATGACACAATTTTTAAGAGGACGCCATAAGCCTGAGTATTAAATTTGTTTCTTGTTCAGAACTAGCAGTGGCACTGGCAAGATCGATCCAAAATGATGAAGCAATAAAATTAGGATGCTTAATAGCAACTAGAACTTCTACGGAAATAAAGTAATTGAGCAAAGCAAGGGATGAAAGTGATGCAGGTTCATGTTTCTCTTAGCATTTTTAAAAATGTCCAGATAGGAGTGATGAGAAAAGCGATACTATTTAATGTAACGATAAATAATTATATTCTCTGCTTACAAAAACAGTCGAGGAAAAACTTGAAAGACATAAGTGTTCACGATTTGCATTCGGCTATCAGATAAGAGAATAAAAACTGACGCTGGATAACTAGTTTTACGACTCATACCTAGAATAAAAAATTAATAATAAAGTGAGAGTCTACATTTCGCACATCGGTAATTATGACGCACCTTGGGACAATTGTTTCCGAATGAAATATGGTATACTTTTTTTTAGTAAAAATTAACCACAAAATTACAGAAAGAATCAATTCTAGGTAAAAGAGAAATAATTTTCTTTTAAATTATAAATGAATTTTTAATTCAAACCCACCAAACTTCAAAACAAATTGATGTGTGTTTAGAAGATGAGCGACGTAAAAAAGCTTAAAGCAAAAACAGTAAAGCAATACATGAATACTATACAATTTCATAATTTTGATAGAACGGAACTATATAAAATGAAAATATCTTCATACGCACATTATGCGAATACCTTACTTATAGCGCTCTGACTTCAATGTACAGCTGTGCGAGTTATAACTTTATATCTCTGTGTACTTGCCTCAAAAATTACAAAACTTATAATTATAAGTGATACGAGCACGAATAAATGGTTAATAAAAAAAAAAAAAATGGAAGAATCTAATACAAGGCCTACAGTATATCCATGAAGAGATTAAGGGCTGGTCACAAAGAAGTTATTCTAAAATGCTGCATTGAATCGCTTTGTAGACTGACCCTTGCCATTCTTCTTCAGGTAAAGTATACAGTTCAATAAAATGTAACAACCCACAGGCCTACTGAGAATCCAAATGAAACACAGCGCTCACAAGCACTCAGTCAATCAGCGTGACACTGCCTTAAGATTAACGATTTTCTGTTTTCTCTCAACACCCCCCCCCCCCCCCCCCCCCCAAAAAAAAAAAAAAAAAAAAATCTCTCTCTCTCTCTCCTCGTAAAGTAACATACTATGTTAAAATACATTAAGAACCTTATTCTTCTATCAATAATTACTAGGCTACACAATTTAAAACCGTTTCCCCTTCAAATGAAGATTTTCCGCCTTTTCATTCAGGCCCATAACTTCAATAATCCTCACACTTGTAATAGTAAGTGGCCCGTAAAACCCAGGAACAGTCGTGTTCCGTGCAACCATGTATCTCCCCCTGAGGCCGGTATGTGGAGCAAGCAACCATCATTCAAGATCTCGATATCGAATTCCAGATCTATTTGTTTTCAGTGCCGCACAAAGGTTGACTGGTCCAATCTTAGGCTAAGTAACGACACACACTCGAAGATAATGTCAACAGACAAGGCCATATTAACTACTTCATTGCACTCGCAGAGAAGCTTGTGCAAAAGGCTATAGTATAAGGGGGGACAGGTTTTCTAGGTGTTGTATGCGCCTTTCCTTTTCTGCGTACAACACTGCTGATAAAAAATAATGTGACGGTTTTAAGTGAGACCTCAGCGTACGTATATCATCTGGTGCAAAGCTGTGATTTTCCAACTAAAAAAGTACATAGGCAAAAAAAAAAAAAAAAAAAAAAGACAAACTTGATAAACAAGGTCTTAAACTCTCCTTAACAATGATAATTATTTTCATCAACAATTAAAACCTACAAGTACAAGAAAAATTCGTACAGAAAGTCGTAATAATAATATTGATTGATTGCAGGCTATCAAACCAGGGGATAGATAAAGTAGATAAAGCATAAGAAAAAATTGTTCTGCATTGGCATAAACGGTAAACAGGTAGGTACTAAGGGTGTAGTCCTGTTACCAATCAACGCTATACAGATTTCTAGCTAAGCACCTGTAGTGAAATAATAATTTAAAAAACAGAAGGTCTTAAAGTGTTAATGGCCTTTCAAGCCTCAACACTAATTCTTTCTTAAGTCACACCTGGCGCACTTTTTGTCGCTACATTATTTCCAGCAACCGAAGCGGCACAACTAATGGTGTGCTCTTGAGTGGCACTAGAAACTACTGTTTTCAATGGCACCAGACAAGGGGATAACTTGTAATGTCCGAGACATGCTGCCACAATGGCTGGATACTTACTGTACTAAATGTTCGTGGTGAAGGAGTTAAGAAGAAGCGAGTCTGATCAGAGCACAGGAAAACGACGGGTCTTTAAGTGTATGTGTGTGAGTTTGTTTGAAAAGTATAGGGAAGAGAAATTTGTATTGACAGCACTTTGACCATGAAAAAAATATATCTATATGCATACATATATAGAAAATATACAAATTAAATGTATGTATGTATGTATGTATGTATGTATGTATGTATGTATGTATGTATGTATGAATGTGTAAAGTGGCCTAAGTGGGGTCCATGACCTGTTACACTGACGTATAAGTGGGGTCCAATTTTCCAAGTGAGGTCCAGCACTCGGACCCCATTTGAGTTAAGGCCGTTTCCGTACTTACTGTAACTAAACTGAGGTCCTGAGCTGAAAAAAACCAGGACCTCACTCTAGTCATATTTCATATCGCTCATGTGTATGTTTACACACTGCGCCTAGATTTCTCGGACTTTGCCAGTTCACCTTACACAGATCTGCGCCGGCTCGTAGCTGTGATTACCTGCTGCAGGCCACATGGCCCCATATGTGCCTCTTACCTGTAGGGGACCGCGTGTCCCGTCTCCTATCTCAGGTGCACCAGGGCTAGGCCTCGAGCGAAGACTGAGAAAAGATTGTCTACTCCTCTTTGGCGTCGGCCTTGGAAATCATATTAGCAACTAATTTAATAAAGTAAAATTTTGATTAAAGAAAAATCGAGAAAAAACACATCTTATTTCTGAAACTGAATTAATCTTTATTCAGAATAATTCAATTTCATTCGGAAACCGCACTTATACATGAAATTGTGATTTGAAAAATAAAGTTAGTCTACAGCAAGAACCCAAGGAAAAAAAATTTTAATGGTTGCCTTTCCACAATTTTTACGTGTTTGATGAGAAAATCTAATCTATATCTAGAAATCTTAACTGGATTTAAAACCCATACGTCCCGCAGTCAACATCAAGATCTAACAACGGGTGAAGAGAAAGTAATAAAAGAGAGGCTGGTAA
>BLXT01005378.1:127524-137524 GCA_019648995.1 Plakobranchus ocellatus
TAATAATGAAGAAGAAGAAGAAAAAGAAGACGAAGAAGACGAAGAAGAAGAAGAAGAAGAAGAAGAAGAAGAAGAAGAAGAAGAAGAAGAAGAAGAAGAAGAAAAAGAAGAATGATGACGATGATGTTGATCTATTACTACCACTGCTATTGCGGTTATTGCTACTACTACCACCACCACCCTCGCCATTGCTCTGAATTATTTGCTCATGCGACCTTAACTACCATGACAGCTTGACAGTGACAGCTAAAGCTTATACAGACAAGTGCCACGCTAACTATCGGGAAAAAGAAGATTATAGTCTAAAAGTTCCAAAGCAGTGTACGGATCATCGGCTCAGTAACGAAGAACATTCTTAGAACATCACATGGTAAAATCGTACTCCGTGGCTCTAAATGAAAACGGTTATTCATTTTGTAAATAAATTAGCTCTGCGTGCCTGTCTCTTGCTATTTGTTTTTAGCTGATTGAATAAACACGAGTTTGCATGCAGTTGATCATCTCTGTTTTAATCAACGTAAGATGTAATTTCGTTAGGTTAAAAAAAAAGTGCCTCTCTATAAAAAAAACAAACAACAACAAAAACAAAAAATAATAATAATTTAAAGAAAAGTAATGTTGAATTTCAAAGGCTATCATGTAAGTTATTAGGAAAAGACAAACACCGAGTTAAAGGTTCTATATTGAAAAAAAAAAAAAAAAAAAAAAAAGAACCCACTGCACAGACATACTTTAATTAAACGTTTTTTATATATAATGATTCAGAAACGTTGGCTTTAGTTCGTTCATCTTTTTAAAGGTGATATGAACTTTTCTAAGTGGAACAAGAAGTTTAACATCAATACAATTTTTCATATCCGTACGGCAGCAACGGGAATGTAATTGCGTCCTATTTCTCTGGAAGAGCAATTAATATATCTGAAACTAGAAAGTAAAAAACAACAGTTTCTACCAGTGTATTACAAATAAATGAAATTGATATACTAAAAATCAGAAACAATCTTACTTGCTAGGATGCAGATTTCAATTTGAATTTTCAAGATCATACACTGGGTCTAATAAGCCATGAATATGCAAATCTTTCTTGAAGAGTTACTGATACAGAATGAAATGGCTACACAAAAGAAAAAGAAAAAAAAAAGGAGAGAAGAAATTCGATTTGCAGCATGATCGATTATTTACGAGGTGCAGACTGCTAGGCGACTGATTAGAGGCAGAGTTTGAAAGGAAAAAAATCGACAAGTTGATTTCACTTGGCAGGACTCTCTAATTCTTGATAGCACAGGCCAGGGAGGTAGAGAGATACGTGACATGTTTGAAACCTGTTCCGACTTTTTGCTTTACAAACGTTTCTCGGAGTTAGATCTAGACTAGTGCATGTAAATTAATTAAAAATTTGTCAAGTGCTTTCAAGTGTCATTGATCAGGGCGGACGACATAATACTCACTTGAGGTGGTTTTTATCCTGTGCGACGTGAAAGGAATTTTGAAAATGCCTGATAATCATTAACAGACAGTGTTTTGTACCGTAGCGCACGCAGTAGTTTTAGCATAGGTTGAGCTAGCCTTTTTCTCAGCCCTCTGTTTTTTTTTCCATTAAATTCTTAAAAACAATTAGGATTGTGATAAACGTAACGTTATCCTACTTTCTCTCATTCTTTCTGTCGTTTCTGTCTGTCTCCTATTGCTTAATTCATAGTTAAAGACCACAACAGTCCTAAAATCCACCAAAACTGAAGTAATTTTGAAAGACAATAAGGGAAAAAAAAAGTTTCATGGACCACCTCACTGACACACACAAAAAAAGAAAAAAATGCACGCCAAAGATAAGTAAAAATTTGTAAAGAGTACCATGCTAAGACGAAAAAGCGAATTATACCGAAAAAAAAAAAAATTAACATAATAGAAAGTAGAACGCGTCGGCCACATTGACTGTGTCCCTGAACATAACCCTATTTAAACTCTTGATAATTTAAAACATCAAAGTAAGAGGTCATTTGAGAGGATAATCACTGTAAGTGTGACTACTTAGTAGCAAGAGAGTGGACTTATTGTTAGCGTTTACACTGACAACGAAAGTAATGTCACGTCAAAGCACAAAAACCATTATTTCAAGCACCTTGTACCAACAAAAAGGCATCCTGATGAAAGTTTTTAGAACAATTTTTGCGATATACAATATACTACGTGAGCACGCTGTTATAAACGCACGAAATATAAACGAAAGAAAATAAATAAGAGGCTGCATTCACAATTATTTTTAGAATTAAAAAAAAAACAAAACACGATTTAAAGCAGCGACGCTTTTTATAGTAGATTATTGTTGAGTACTTGCTTTTTTCACGGTCCTTTACACGAAGAGAGCAAAATTTTGCAAGAAGTTTAAGGCCAAAATGTACTAAACATATTACATTACATACACATAATATACTCAAAGCAAACTTGTGTCTGTCATTTTTGTCAGAGCCTGTAGAATCAGTTCCGTTACGAATTTTTATTGATGTCATAAAAACGCTTTATGACAACAGGAGGAAACGACATGGGTTAATTTAGGCCAAGTGCAGGTTTGTATACGCGTGATACTTCACTGTGAATTATATTCATGTTTCGTAGTTTGCCGAACAAATCATGGAATCTTAAACAACCCTTTTAAAATGAATGTACGAAAAGCTCCTTTACTTGTCTGAAATGAAATATTTCATATCACAAAAGTTGTGTTCACTGTTCTTAAATTCATGATCCTAAAGCAGCTGGTTCGATTCCTTATTGGGTATGGTCTGAAACCAAAGCCGTGAACTTTTAAAGAGAGTTCACAATTTCTTCATCAAAAGAGCATAAACGTTAAAAGTTCAAAGAGGAGTTCGGAAATCAGCCACAGAGAATACCTGTGAATATTCGAATAATTAAAGACGATACCAGATCCTTGCAGAGCTCGGCCTTAAGATCAATAACATATCGCTCTTTAAGCCAGCGGGAATCCTTTGAACAAGGTCAATGCTATGAGTTGTCAAGCATAAAATTGTGAAGCACATAAAATCACTAGTATGAATAGCATGACGTTATCATAGTCTAAAAACTAGTGATAAATCTAAGACAGGTGTAGCTTGCAAACAGGTCTAGGGAACAGTAAAAATGCATGTAAAGGTCACAACATAATAATCCAATTGAAAAGATATACATATTCTATTAATCAATTAACATTAATATGTGACACTCAAATATTTGCACAAAATTCTGTGTGCAGATTTACAGAGCGAGAAAGAGAAAGAAAGACTTTGCATGAAAGAAGGGATGTTAAATAATATTATCATTCTAGAAATTTGACTTAAAGTATAATATTTTCTTTTTAAGCCTCACTTACGGCCTATAATATCAGCATAAGAATATATTTTTTTTTCTTAGAAATTATTATGTGTGTATGTATTGCTTTTTTTCCTGATGGGGAGGGAGTTTTTCCTGTTCTATCCAAGGTTACAGGCCTCCTTATATAACATTATAAGGCATTCTATTGTTGAATTTCCATCACCCCACTGCCTCGCTCTTAGTACATTATTCTTTTCAAAATATTTTCTGTCTCTCACTCTCTTTTATTAATACAATACCTTTACTTCCACTCTCTTTATCTTTTACTGTCTCTGCCTTCAATCTCTGCCCCCACCCTTTTTTCCCCTCACATGCACAGAATCTCTGACTCACATTGTTTTTTATTTCTCTCCTCCTACCTCTCTTTTGTTGATACATATGTATGTGGATGTCTAGTATACTTTTGTATGTCTCACTAACAAAGCCCAAGGAAGGTATTAAAAAAGCAATATTTGCCTTTTCTGAAATTTATACAGTAAATAGATATGAACTCATATTATATTTCCTCTTTATGTTATCAACATGATCAACAGTACATTTACAATATTTCATTATAAACTTACCTTACAGAATCCATCTGCACAGCTTTAGGTGTGTGTTGGTCATCAAGACCCTCGACAGTGTTGGTAAACTGACTGGCTGGTGTGTTTGCCTTCGCTCTCATCCCCCCAGGTACCTCCCTCAGTGTGGATCGAGTCTGCGGGCGAGTTGAGTTTCCCAATAACAAGCAGTCAGATTCCTCATCGTCTTCCTCCTCTTCCGACTTATCATCACTTGCACTGTTTTCATTGATTATGTCATCATCCTCATCTGTAATATTCTCTATTTCAACATTTTTTTCTGTGCCCTCCTGGAACTCAGTTTCTAACACGGGGTCTGACAAATTTGTCCTGCTTGTTTCACCTTCTTGTGGCATTTGGTAGCCAGTGTTATTGTTGATGTCAATACTTGTGTTGCCATTTTCAGAGTCAGACTGATCAATAATACTCACTTTGGTATTAATTATATTTGCTACATCACCTTCTTGTAGGAATTCACATTCTTCTCTTTTGTTGTCAACTTTGCCATTGTTCCTAGAACTAGAGGAATTATTAAACTCTATTGTTTCTTGCACTGAATATTCCTCATTATAAGTGTCATTTTCATTTTGATCTATTTCCCCTTCAGGTTGCACAACTGACTGACTTTTTAAATGGGATTGCAATGGTGTGTGTGAATCTTCTGGGGTTTCTGATGGTGTATGAGATTCTACTAGTGTTTCCATATCTCTTTCTCTTGTTTTTGTAGAAGAATTTAAATTTTCATTACTTGTGCTTAATTTAACTTCCTGGTTTGGAAACCCAAACCCTGTGCTGCTTGAATTGACTTGGCGTATGTATTGCGGCCTTTTGCCTGTTATTCCAGTCGATACTGCTATATCAGTCTCAGCATCTTGTGAAGTGTTACTAAGATCAAGATTTCCAAAGGAATCCCCTGTGAAGGTTTTTTTTGCTGATTCTTCCATGACACTTGCAGTCAGAAAGTTTTGAGATTTGTGCTTGATAATTAATGTTCTGATGAAAGGAAAAGAACCTAAGATTATTATCTAGCATTCAGTTCTCTACACAGTAAATATAGATCAATTTCAACAAGAATATGAGGGATTATTTAAGAGGATTTAAAAATTGTACAAAGAAGGAGTCATCTAATGAATCAATCTGATCCTTTAAAAGTCAGTGCACATAGCTGATAACTGGTACTTGGCTTATGATTGGATGATACTCATAGAAATTCAACAGTTGATCATGCACCTGCAGATAAAGATTGTACAGCTAATTTCTCACATGATTTATGTTTATGAGCTTAACTCATTCCAGACATATGCCAATATCAGCGCCAATGTTCACCCCCATCTAGACATATGCCGATGTATTGGCGCTGATGAATCTCTTTTTTTTTTTTTTGTTCATTGGGCATGAATTCCGTCTACATCTAAAAAATCCGTCTTGAAAGAGTGAATGAAATCATAGATATAATCTTAGGAGGGAAAATGAGCATAATATATGCTCTTCCATATTTCAAGGATTAGTACATTTTTTCTTTTTAATAAATTGATCAATAGACTCATTTTTAAAAGAGTAAATATGACCCTATTCATCCTAAGATAGTTTTATCTCGATTCTATTTTTTTTTCTTTGAAAATTACTTATGCTTGTAGACCTAGGCCTAATTTATCAATGGCGCATGATGAAAAGAGTTTTGATATTTGTGCCATGTATAAATATGTAATTTATGCTCAAGAAGACTTGCATGAATCAATGTGGCTTTGACAAATCTATTTCTGTCTTATTATTGATAAATACAATTCTTAAAAAAAGTCACGAACAATGGAGCCTAGATGCTCAAAAAATGCAGAATGCATATATCGTTCCTTATATCCCCATTTCCTGGTTTCTGATGAACGCCAGATAAAAAATTATAATTTTCAGTGTAAGTATAGGGGATAATCTGTAGACAGGCCCAACGAGTTCTAGGTCTACCTTCATATGCTAAAGACGAAATGAAAAGTTCGCAGGTCAAGTTATAGTGTAAAGAGTGCTACTTTCACACAAAATCTAAGCCTACACAATTTTATGTCTGCGACCTGTTCATTTTGTTGGTAGCTGATGAAGGTAGATCTAGAAATCGTTGGGCCTGTCTCTTTACCATCCCAAGTATGGTTGCAATCGCCATGTAAATTACGCAAAATCTGTTTTCATCTTGATCCAGAATTCAGACCTAGTCCTGGACCTGATTCCTGATACGACTCGATCTTATTCAAATTGAAGACCTTTACTGTGGGTCATCAAGACCTGGCAGGCTCAGAACTTATGCCACAATCTCCTCCAATTATTAATCAATTAAAAAGGAGATCGATTTCTATTGCTTAAAACATACCATGAACAACCTTTGAGTTCATCGAGCTTCTCTAAGTCTAAGTAAAAACTCAGGCGACCTCAATGTTAGCTTCGTCAGCCATTTTGACGCTTCATCTGTTGTCAACAGAAGCGAGGCGGTGGCGTGTCAAAAAAGTCGTACTCAATAGAATTGCATTTTTAAGTGCAAACAAATTATGTATTTTTATGTTTGGATCAAAGATCTGATATATAAAGGAAGGATTCAAGATAAAAGGGGCACAAGCTCACTTGACAGATCAGTTTAGAGAGATAGATAAAGGCAGACCAGCGGAGAGGCAGAAGACTACAGCAAACATAACATGCCGTGAGGTAAGAAGCGCAGTTACGGTATCTGATTAAAAAAAAAAAGCATGTTGTTATTATTATTATTATTATTATTATTATTATTATTATTATTATTATTATTATTATTATTATGGTATAAGGCCTGTTATTAGGTCTATTTTGCTCAATCTGTAATTTCTTTTCTTTTTTAGCCCGTTCTTTTTCACATTAACGTTGGACAAGCTAATTTGTAATTATACTAAGGTGTTGATTGGCAGGTTGATGTCTTGAAAGGCGGAAATCGATGTGGAACAGTTAAATTAGCAATCATGCTACATCGATTTACTGATAGTTTATCGGACTGATGATCTGAGAAAACGTAAAGAAGGCGCTATGGTGTATTCTAAAGGTACGGCTTATTGGAGACGAAAAAGGAAGGATTAATATTACATTAAGTTAATTATATCAGTTGGTTATAAAAATTAAAAAAAAAAAGTCAGGCCTGACGAGGATTCGAACCTTCCTTTATAAAATTCTCGTTGTTAAATTATCTTAGTTAGTTGAATTTTTATTATCATTATTTTTTATGCTGCAAAATTGATATCTGAGTTAGGGATTCCTTTGAGCATTATAATAGTTAATAGCGTTATTTACTATTCTACTTTGAGTTTGCTTTTGGAACATTTCCGCAAAAGTAAACCTATTTGCAAAGAAAGAAAAAACATTTGAATGGTGAGTTAAAAAGTCTGAATCTTTCAACACCAAACATGCTGGTTTTGCATTCTAAACTGGAAATCAGTATGCTGAGGTAACAGGAACTGGATTACTAGGTTGTTGTATTTTAGATATGAGTATTTTAAATTTTCATCCATATTGAAATGAAAGCATACCGGTAGGCGTACTTTTGAAAGGATGTTCAAGTGTAAATTAGAGTTTAAACATACACGCACACATCCACCCACAAACACACACATAAGACTGTTAATATTTTTTAATTTTTTTTTATTTTGTGGACTTACTGTGAACAACTTAATTTTAATTTGAACTTAGTTTATAAAGCTGTAGACACCACAGAATCAGCGCCAAAGATATTGAAACTCCGGCTGGTATCGATTAACTTTCCATTTGTGTTTCAAAAGGTTATGTAGTGTTGAAAAAGTTAGACACAAATGTGTTTTTTCATGATAACAAATAAAGATTTTTTTCACGCTTAAGATATAAATCATATGCCACCAAGGAACAGCAATAAATTATTGACTCTTTGGTTTTTTTTTTTTCCCTTCTAAAAATGTTCTGTGAAATGTTCTGTGAAATGAGGCCTAAATTACCGGCGTGTGATAATTAGGCTACAAGCTTACCTCAGAAAATTTTATTCTAATCTTTTTATAAAAAAAAAAAAAGGAATTATTATTCGATAGCTTTTTCTAGAATGTAGATGGTGATTAATGGTCCTGTAAATTGAAACTTGAGTAGAAACTATAAATACATATTGATTAGACCAGTAATTTAATTTTTTTTGTGTTAATTTCATTACATGAAATGCTTAGAGCACGTTTTACACATTCATACCGCATTCGATTTTAGATATTCAAAACAAGACATCTTTTTTAGACGCCACACCAGTAACACGACCACCACTACCACCATCATCACCATCATCATCATCATCATCATCATCATCATCATCATCATCATCATCATCATCATCATCATCATCATCATCATTGTTAGGACTAGGGTAGTTATGTTTTGATTTTAGCTGAGCAGAGTTGGATGTTTGGTGTGTGTGTGTGTGTGTTGTGATTGGTTGTTCAGGCCACGTGACAACACAAGCCGGACGAAACTACAGATCGGCGGGATTTTGGCTGCAAGAAGAACACCCCTATTTTAGCACTTGTACCGAACAGTCGTATGGGCGATCCTGGCTATAAGTTGTAACGGACTCGTCGACTGGAAGATAAAATATTTTATCCTCACTGGCCCCGCGATATTCCTGAAAAATACTTTAATACAAAGTAAAGTAATTCTACTTATGTCGCCTACACCCACGAAAACGAACAGAAGACAAACAGTGCCCCCACAACAAGTAAATTATTTTTTTCACAAGCCGAAGCTTGAAGGTGTCCCCTCCAAATATGTTGGGAGCGTTCCCTCAAAATACAATGGGGCCGAACACACGGTCTGTCAACGGTTACACAGAACTTCACACAACAGCAACTATTAGACTTAACTATGTCGACTGCACGAGAGGTTCACACCAAATAAAAGGCAGAACACCTCGGATAGGCGACAGAAAACTTATATTATAATAATAATAAAAATATATGTAGAAGTAGGAAAGTTACACAAAGAAGAAGACGGATAGATACGAGGCGAGCCAAATACAAGTCCACGCACGCAGGCGCGACAATAGATAGTAATCAGAATCTGCGTTACAAAATCTTATACCGTTAAATAAAGTTAGCACCGATTAATCCACTCACGAGGAAACTCTCCTCAAAACTACTTCATAGATCAATAGACTTATTGACACAACCAATAGATATAATTAATAGGTATGACCTTTAGATATAGTTTAGAGATATACTCTACAGGTATAATTAATAGATATACTCTACAGATATAATTAATAGATATAAATTCCCACACTGTTCACTCGCACAAACACACGCTTCTAAACTTAATCCATCGATGATCCTCGTCCGTAGAACGTGTAGAATTAGAATACTCAAATATCCAAATAAACAAATCTCCAAGTCCTCGGTTCCGACACAACCTTGATCCTGCTCAAATGTTCATGACTTACACAGTGATAATAGTCCTAAACATGTCCATATGCTCTCCACTTACACTCGTCGTCTGCGACAACACTGTCGTTCACCAGACCAGGTGACAAGCCTTTACGCGAGGCACAATAATAGCTAGAAAATACCGTTCTCAAACTTTACCACAATTCCAGTTTCACAAGAGAAACATAAATACTTAGACTGTAGATATCAGTCTGGATAGGCACACAGCCATTTTCGGTTTCACAAGGGAAACATAAAATCGTTGATTTTGACAGTAGTCTGGAAAGGCACACAGCCTCAGGCAATATGATATGACTCCAATCGCCACTTCTCTGCGATTATTTAGTAGGTCCCATGGTAGGGAGATTAAAATATTTTGTCCTCCAGTCGACGAGTCCGCTACAACTTATAGCCAGGATCGCCCATACGACTGTTCGGTACAAGTGCTAAAATAGGAGTGTTCTTCTTGCAGCCAAAATCCCGCCGATCTGTAGTTTCGTCCGGCTTGTGTTGTCACGTGGCCTGAACAACCAATCACAACACACACACACACACCAAACATCCAACTCTGCTCAGCTAAAATCAAAACATAACTACCCTAGTCCCTACAATCATCATCATCATTATCATCAACGTCAATAACCTGCG
>BLXT01005381.1:4036-20562 GCA_019648995.1 Plakobranchus ocellatus
TGTCTATGTTTTCATGACTTTGCATATGTCTGTGTATTATGCATGTAGCTGTGTATGTGTATGTATATGATATAACTTTTTTTTTTTCCAATAACCTTTTTCTGTGCTTCTCCAAACAAGTGTTACACATGTTATTCAATTGCTTAGTTTGAGTCACTATTTTGTCTCGTATGCCAAAATAGAATTTTGACCTTTTGACGTAAACATTAATTTGTGAATTTAATTCTGTGTTATCAACGGTCAACGGAGAGAGAGATCAGAGGCGGAAACAAATTCGAACGAACACAAATTGAAAAGGGAAAGAAGTGATGTAGAGAAAGAAAAGAGCGTTCTTGTTCCTATACACGTTATAAGTACTATAAAATGAAAAGAGGAAAGTGAGGTTTGTTTTTGGCTGATCTCAAAGTTTTGGTTCTCGTCAGACTAGGCGATAGTAATGGGCTCGAACCCCCGATATTTAGATTTGAGGAGGATTTTCAATATACTTGCGCTACTACTAATATCTGTACAGAACGAGGAGATGGAATAGGGCGTAAAAAGGAGACGGAAGAAATCGAGGTAGGGAGAGCGCGTGAGAGAGAGAGAGAGGAGAGGAGAAAGAGAGAGAGAGAGAGAGAGAGAGAGAGAGAGAGAGAGAAAAGAGTAAAAGAGAGAGAGAGAGAAGAGAGAGAGAGAGATCGTTCTCTTTATGGCTTGTTCAACTCTTCTATCAAGTCAACAAGAAACTCACACACCTCAAGGAAAATCTACTTTCATTTTTGGTTGTAGCTGTCAGAATAAGCTAGTTTCGATTTCGAAATTATGAACTTTTTACACCTTTAATTCTCTATATTCGATAAGTCACAGATTATAATGATTTAAATAGCAGGTGTATAAAGTCCTGAAGAAAAGACTGAGAACTGATATAAAATTTAAAGAGCGCTGTAAAAAGAGAACAAGAAAAGAATAGGCTACCATTCCACATAGACCATTTTCAAACAAACCCCATTCTTGATAAGCTTAGTAACTATCTACCGTGACCACAGGCTTAGATTCCTGGCGTGCGCGAAGATCTAAATCATGTTTAAAGTATTTAATAGTCTAAACCCTTTAGCTGCCAGTGAATTGGATCGTACTTTTTTTTTATTTAATCTTTTTTTAACGCACCACTGAAGGCTATTTAAATCGAGGCCCTTTTTTGTCAGACCAGTCTACTCCAGCAAATTCAATGACGAAAAAAAGTGAGGAGAATTTATTGTGCGGTAGTCTTTTCATGAATTCATTCAAGTTTGAGAGGAAAAGTTTAGTAATGGGCCAGATCGAGCTGGATGTATACGAAATATAATTCTTTTTTTTTTTTCCTGTCTATGCTTTTTCTTTGAACAAGAATGCTGGAGATCTAGATCTAGATCTTGTTAAGCTTAGATTTGACTCGTGTAGATCCAAGTCTAGATTTATATGACGGAATGGAATTGATTAAATCTGCCCTTTTTTTTCCATGTAAACCATCAATCTTTCAAATCTATATGTAGATCTTAATGAAGACTACCTTTTGCCTGCTAGATTACAATATTATATATGTGAAACACTGAATATATCTATTAAACATTTTTCAATAGATCCTTCAGAAATAAACCAGTCTATTTAAAAACTATTATAAGATGCCCTTTTTTTTAGTTTTAAAGATGTACTTTAAAAAAGTCAATACCTCTCAATAATGTTGTATTCATTTGTGCGTTTCTAACTATTGCAGCACTGACAACCCAAATCCAGATACCTTGAGTCATAGCGAGAATGAAGCTGTGGCATTTGGTGACTGTGGGAATCTTGATACACATTGTCTTGCTTTATTCCATCTTGGACATTTGTTTCATATCAACCCTGGTGTATGGCATGACTCCAGTAACCATTCCTATCCACGCTCCAGCCGCAAGGCTTGTTCTATTTGTTGCAGACGGTCTTCGAGCAGATAAATTTTTTGAACCAGATGAGAATGGAAGAAGCCGAGTGCCTTTCCTAAGGTAATCCTTATTATAAGGTAATTCTTTTTTTTTTGTTTTTTTTTTTTTACAAAACTGTTGATACCTTTGTATAACCTTGCTATACCAAGATTTTTAGTGCATTGACAGTGACAGAAAAATTGG
Source organism: Plakobranchus ocellatus (assembly GCA_019648995.1). Taxonomy (NCBI): domain Eukaryota; kingdom Metazoa; phylum Mollusca; class Gastropoda; family Plakobranchidae; genus Plakobranchus; species Plakobranchus ocellatus. The sequence goes on from BLXT01005381.1 coordinate 6,160, forward strand.
TAACATGCAACAGTGCAGATTTTATAGGTACACCACACCTTTAATGTTTCATTCTTGTGCAGAAAGGTTGTAGAAGAGGAAGGAATGTGGGGTATCTCTCACACTAGAATCCCTACTGAGACCCGCCCTGGACATGTGGCCCTCCTTGCAGGTGTCTATGAGGATGTCAGTTCTGTTGCTAAAGGTAGGCCTGCAAGTAATTATGTGGTCATGTTTTTTTTTTCCGGTGTAATTGCTTAGAGCCTGAGACAAAGTTGTTTTTGTCTAATCATTAGTGGAAATCAAATCTGTCATTGTAGAGTAAAATTTTGAAACAGGGGAAAGGGATGATTGTTTAGCCATTTGTACAATATTTAATATCACTATGTTTCTCCTCAAAGACAAAGCGGCATAGATAAAAGATTGGAGAATCAAACAAAATAAGAGGGAAAAAAGGGACTGACACACACTGCCTATTTTGGCAGTGGGAGTGAAAGGGGCATGCATCTGCACTAAAGAAGGATCTACAGTAGTGATGAGAATAGGGCAATAAGTTAGGGATGCTCATTAAATAAAATGTAGATAAATTTAAATATGAGTAAATTGTTAGTTAATCCGCAAGTAGTAATAATTTATGGTTATATACGTAAACAAACATTAAAAAAGATAAATCATTAAATCAGTGAGAAACGCAGTAGAATTGATCTAACCAGAGGAATAGAATCTCCTGCCTTAAATTCTAACAAAACTGTCTCGGTATCTCCTCTTGCATCTTAAATAGCTGTACTATCCCTGTTCATTCCAGGCTGGATTGAGAGTGAAGCAGACTTTGATTCAGTTTTCAACCAAAGCCAATATACATGGTCCTGGGGAAGTCCTGATATTCTGCCAATGTTCGCTCAGGGTATTTTTTTTGTTGTTGCTGTCCTTTTTATAAAAAAATTCTACACCATGGATGTGGCAAAATTACCAATGGAGAAGTTTTGTACAGAGACAAATATGGAAATATGATCTAAGTATAATGTGCAGAATATCTATTACATTATTAGAACTGATGAGCAATTTTGCTAGGTGTCAGCACATAAAAAAAGAGAAGGCACTAAAAAAAGCATATGAGATATATATAACAAACTACCTGTCCAAATATTTTTCTGGAATGAAAACAATACCTTATTATGCTTTAGCTTATTTAGCTTGAATTGTTGCAGCTTTTAGTGTGTATTATTGCCTTTTCATTGTTTATGTTTCTTGAAGGTGCCAGTCGCAATCATGTGAGGACTATTTGCTATCCCGCAGATCTAGAGGATTTTGCAGCGTCAGACATGATTCTGTTAGACACCTGGGTATTTGACCAGGTCAAGGTATAATTTTAGAATTTTAGTGCTTCTGTAGAAACGGTTTAAGAATTGCTTGTATTGAAAGCTTTCAAAATTTGATATAAATTGCAAATTACATGTATATATGTGATTCATATCACAAAGGATATGTTTGTTGGCATTGGTTAAACAGAGGTATAAAGCAAAACATTAATTGGTCAGTAAGGCCTAAGTAAAGTATTGGCAATTTTGAAACATGTGATAAGCAAAATATTTGCAATGATCACACAAAGCTATCACGCAAAATATTTTAATACTTTTGAATGGTAAAATTTTTGATATCTGCAAAAAAATTTATCTTCAGCCTTGTTTGACTAGTCAGCTCTACAGCTCTTCATATTGATTGGTGTGGACAGTTTACATAGTGAGATTTGTGTAATGACTGAAGGTACTCTCTACTGATTCTCGATGTTGAAAAATCCTTCAAAGTAGATCTGTGTTATTTAAATTCTTTTTTTTGTGAAAATATGATGGGGGCATACTTTGTGGGCTTGAAAGTGATTGGCTGTAATTACCTGAAAAAAGCATTGCGGAGGCTTATGAAGCACTTCAATACTCTTAATTAAGTCATATTGATATTTTCATTTCACTTGAGGCTTGATAGCACAGCGGTTATGTTTTGAAAAGGCTGGGAATCTTCAGCTTCATGTCAGAGATTCCAATTTTTGTCTTCTCAATTGTTTTTTTCAAGAATTTTCAAGATTTGATCTGGCTCCCTTGCATCATCCCAGTTAACTCCTTTTAAAAAAAAGTTTTTTTCGACAACAGAAGTTTATTGCCGAAGCATCCAACAACTTGACTTTGGAAACAGAGCTGAGGCAAGATAAGATTGTCATGTTTCTACATCTGCTAGGCGTTGATACCCATGGACATTCACACAAACCGTTTTCAAGGTAAAAGTATGGATTGGTTGGACTTATTGTGCTGCGTTCTTTGTCTAAGTAAAAAAATAAAATATTAAAGCCCAAAAAATATGTCATGGCAAAAAGATAAGATAAAAAGCTTTGATTTGCGAGAATGATCAGGTCTGTGTCCTCCTTAGTGACATCAACAATTCTCAAAGCATACAAGTGATGGACAGCAGAAACTGAAAGAGGAGTTAGAGCTCTTGATATAAAGTGCTTTTGTAAAATATTCAACATCTCATACAGAGACCATATCACTAGTGAAGTGAGTAAAAGAAGTGTAATTGGTTGTTACACTGACCTTGTATCTGTGGTCAGGCTATGAAAGCAGGAATGGTGCGGCCATCTCACCTGCTCCTCAGGCCTTACTTAAAGCCACCCTTCATGGCACATTACAGGGAGGATGAAGGTGAGACAGATAGAAAAAGAAATGGGAAGACAATATCCAAGAATGAACAGCTGTGGAATTTCAGGATACTTTGAGGAAAGTAGAGAGCTGTGAGGAATGGAGGAGATTTAGTGGAATCTGTCAGAAGCTTCGCATCAGATGGTGAATCTCTACAGGAGCGGTACAGAAAAGGGAACTGGTCTTAATTCAAGTGAGTCTTGGATTGCATCTTGAACATCTCAACAATAGAGCCAAAAACAGCATTTATTGGGGAAGATTTGCAGGTGGTGAAAACTAGAGTCGATCTTTTTGATTCTGTGCCAGTGAAGAACCATTGACTTTGCCTTGCCTTGTGCCTTTAACTCCTTCTGGAATCATTGGGATACGACCTGGGCGAGCTGCACACCAGTCAACTCCATCTGTCCATCTGTCCATCTGTCCCAATCATGTGCAAGGGCGTCCATTTTCACAGTGTGTTATTGTCTTCTTTTTTCTGTATGCCTCTTCTCCTGGTTCTTTCCAACTCAGCCTTGAGAACTGTTTTTGTAAGGCCACAGCTATTTATAGTTCTTCAAAAAGGCATTTAAAAGACTGTGGAAAAATAAATTGAAAATATTTTTCTCTCAAAAGGATAATATGCAACATCTGCCTCATTATGCGTGGTCTTAACACTTAAAGGACGGCTTTGCCACCCTAGAATTACCCCTCCCAGACCAGGGCTGACACCCTCCTGTTCAACCCCCAGGACCGGAGCTGCCGCCCCCATTTTCTCAAAATCTATGTGCATGCCTTTAACACCAATAGTGATAAGCCTCTAATGGATATCCTTTGTTTGTATACCCATAAAAAGGTTACTATTAATTCAAAATAAGTGTTTTTAAAGTTTTTAATGTAAAAAATAAGGTCTAGACTTGAATAAAGTAGTGGACTAGCTGTTGTGAGAATATTTGTCAGTGGTCCTTTATGGCTGGGTACTTTTTTGCGACTGTACTCGTCGCTGGTCTTTTATGATTGGTTTTCTTTCACGAGTATTCTCGTCCACGGTCCTTTAGGTGTTAAGACATGAGCGAGTTTTAGGTACCAAACTAAATAGAAAATTAAAAAAAAAACCTCACAAAATGAGGCTAAGTGTGGTCCTAATTGATGCCAGTAAGTATGATTTAAATCATAGGGTTATTGAAAACATACTTATTTTGTCTTAAGAGCATTTCTTATGAATGGGGTGGGATAAAAGTTGATGAAGAATTCATCTTGATGATATGTTTTCTTCTTGGAGACTTCTTCAAAAAAATTTATTTGCTTCTATTCTTTTTGACATAAAAACATGGGACTGATTTAGTCTGGCCTTCACACATTTCTTAACTATTTAGGTGTGGGCTTATTTTATGGATTTTCTAAATAATGTATTCTAAAGCCTCGTGAAATTGCCTCCTAATGGTATCTTAAAAGGTTATCCCAGAAGTTAATAATGCAAAGTGGTACAATTTCTTAGCCAGGTTTTTGGACAAAGTAAATCTAACCTCAACAACCAAATCAAGGCACGGTGCATTTGTTAGGGGTGCATGCAAGTGCAGACATGAAGGCCTGGTTTAATCTAACTACACCGTAAATGAAGTTGATTTTAAAATTGAGTGCAAAATTAATTTTTCGCGTGGATGACAGCCTGAATTCAGAATCCTTCACACCATTTCCTTCTCACTTAAACTTCTTTTTTTAAATGTAGAGTTTTTAGAGTGTGACTCTAAGGGCTTAAAAAATAATTTTGGTTTAAGCTTAATTGCTCTAGCCAGGGTGATTTAAAACAAAAACAATCTGAGGATGTAAAATCAATTTGGTTTAGCCATGTATTCAAGTTTGAATGTTTTTCTTTTTATTTGAAAGTGTTTTATTATATTTGATTTTTATCCTTTAAAAAATAAACTACCAGAGAATACTTGAACAACATTCAAGTGATAGACAAGGGCATCAGAGAGACTGTGAAACTGGTCAATGATTTTTTCCACAATGATGGAAGGACAGCGTTTGTGATGACTGCTGATCACGGCATGACTGACTGGGGTGAGTGATGTCCAGATGTTGGGGTAAAGATGGTAACGTAAGGTCAGTGCCCTGTAAAAATGTTGCGGCTTTCCTTACTTCATCTTCCCTTAAAACATTGTGTCTTTCTTTTCTTTAGCTTCTCATAAAATATTCTGTCGCTCTTTTCTTTAACTTGATTGTGTCTTTTTTTCTTTAGTGTCATGCAAAACATTTTGCTTCACTTTGAATAGAGTAAAGGATAAAAGAATTTTGCCTGAAAAATAAGAAAAAGATGCTGATTTGTTGAGAACAAGTGCTGTTTAGGGAAAGAGATTAGATATAGTGACATTTTTCAAATGTAGAGTTGTAAAGTAACAAGCAGGATTGTAAAAAGGGTGATTATTTATTAACTCTAAAGATAAACCTTCTTTCATTAGTTTAAGCTTGTTTCAGTGTGTGTGTGTGTGTGTGTGATATAACAAAGTCTTCTTCATAGCCTTATTGCTTGAAGTCTCAAACCTTTGTTAATTGAGCAGACTTCTGATTGGTCTAAACAAATCTGAAACCCTAGGTCACATGACGTGTGACTGACTCATGGGCACCTTAATAATCAAGCGTGAAATTGAACACCACATTTTGCGAAACAAGCTTTCAGATATGTTTATTTGTTTATAGAGAGAAATAAAAATAATTTTTTTTTTTAAAAACCCACAAAAATCAATAGAGATATGAGAAACATAGTATAAACCTCGTAATTTTTTTTCTCAGGTTCGCATGGTTCAGGCCACCCTGAGGAGACACTGACCCCATTTATAGCCTGGGGACCCGGTGTTAGTGGACCCATAGTGAAGGACGGCTGTGGAGAGTTTGCTGATACATACTGTGCAGGTTCTAAGAATGAGGACACTGTTGCCGCCATTACTCTAACCACTAACTGCTTTTTCTGCTGCTAACCATCAATACCATCAGTAAGGGGCCGGCAATCACAATTGTTTCTAAATTCATATCGTGATGTTTTATAATTTTTTCTGTTTGTCATCTTTTTACAGTCCATTATTAAATATTTAAATGTATATTAATGTATTTTCCATTTTTCTTTTTCTTTTTTTAATCAGTCATCACACTTGTAAGAATAATTTTTGCGAACATTTATTTCCATTGTTATGCTTGGAGACACGGCACCTTAAAGCTGTATTTTTCTATTTGAATGTCATGCTTATCTGAAAGGTTCATTTTTTCAATACAGAATTAATCTAACTCTTGCATGTGGTATTTTCAATGAATTTATATCTGGTAAACATTTGAGGATTATAGCTGTGCGTCTTCCTCCATATGTTTGCATTTGTGCACAGTTACTTTAATTTTAAGTAAGTCTTGATCTATTGAATAAGAGGTCACAAATATCAGCTTTGAGAAAAGGCTTTGAAGGTGAAATGCTATGAGAAGAGATTTCAACATTAATATCCCAGGCCCATATTCAGATTCATCAGTTTTTTTTACAGATCTATGGCGTTTTAAACCTGTAAAATGTGACTTGCAACCCCATTCCATTTGGTTTCAAGACTTTTGTTCATTTTTATGCTGGCATATTTCACTATGAGAAAACTTTCTTTGAGTGGGGGGGAGGGAGGTGGCCTGGTGCTAGGGAGTCCGTCCTGAGATCTGCAGGGACCTTTCTGTCTGAGGTTTGAGGCCAGCCAAAGGCGCCCAGCCTGGCGGAGGGTCTGAAAGTCTGAGATCACATTGATATGGACTGGCTATAAACAAAAAATCAACCAAACCAACCTGCCTTGAGTGGAGGAGATTGTCACTGTGTGTGAAATAAAACTTTGAAGTCTTGAGGCGAGCTGTATTAATGAGCATCTTAGAGAGAGTTTTAATTTAAGAAATTAATTTTTCAAATTTCTGTTTCTGCTCTCTATAGGAAAAAAGGCTGCAGCAATATTTCAGAGACTCAGGATCTTTTAAAATAATTGCTTCTGGATTACATTTTTTTTTTTTTTTAAACAAATGCAGGAATATTTTTTGTAAAGGAACTGAAATTCATCTAATATACAAATCAGGCAATATCATCTACAGATTTGTGAGTTACTTTGAACCCTTTAATTGGCAAGTTGGATTTTGTGCTCAGAACTAGGGTTAAAGCATTTCATTTTGTACTCTCTTTAATTTCTTCATACCTTATTTATGTCTTTCTTTCTCATATATGATGTCTCTTACCAACATTTTTATAGTATTCTCTTTGCTTTTTTTCTCTCTCCCTCCTCATCAATAATCTACTTGGGTCAGTTACATACATAATCATTATCTTAGTTCCTTCTCTGGCATTCAAATATTCCATATTATGATAAGCTTATCGCTCTTAATTTTTTGCTTTTTTTTTAAATCTCTGTAGAAAATTCTGCCTGGTATTTCTTAGCTTTCTTGTTGGTATTAGTAGTTCGGCAATAATTGTTTTACAACTGTATCTTTAATTTATCATAACATTGTAGATGGCCTTAAAATTAATGATAACCCGTAGTCACTGCCTAAAACTTTATGTTGGATTTCTTCAAGGACTTCAGGGTCACTGCAGAATTTCAACTATACACTTCCGCTACCTGGCATCAGCATTTATCTTATGTCTTGGTCAGTGAAGCTGGCACAATTTTTGCATAATATTATCATTAACCTTCTTCAACATAATGCTTCATCAACAATGATTTTGCCCAATGAATAATATCAAGCATTTGTTATAAAAAATGAATCTTCTTTTCAATTTTTTTTTTTTTAGGAGTGGATCATATTAGACACAAAGGAAATAGAAAAGAGGTGCATCAGTTTAGTTAGCTAGCATGTGATATATAGACTTTTTTCCCAGCATGGTGAACTGGACATACAAGCCTGCAGGAAAAAAAATACGTTTAACAGCTTTCAAGTCATTTTTTTTTTTTTTTTGCAATGAACCAGTTCAGCCATTCTCATCATTTTATTTTTATGCCAAAAAAAAATAAAAAATTAATAAATGAATAACAAAAGACTTTTTGTCTTCTAAATCATTCTCAGACTGGCATCTGGACTCTCTCAAACGCTCTGATATTCAGCAGGTAAGTGGCGAGGGCACTTGGAGTAAGTTCAGCTAGGTTTAAATAAAAAAAAGAGGAAAAGACTAGTTTTATTAATTGATTGAACTATTTAATGATTTCTAGTGTAGACTTTCTTTCACTACATTAAGCATCATATGAAATAGAAAATTAATTTATGATTTGAAAATCATTTGTGTTTTTAAAAAAAATGTTTTCAAGGAGTCCAAATAGTCAGTCCTAATATTTTTCATTTTGAGAAGAAAAAAAAATGATCGTATACAATTATATTTTTAAGTATCTGAACTATCTTTCCCCCCAACAAAGAGAAAAATATTCTTTTTTTTCGGTTCTTCAGTACCAGAAGCGAGACAATTTTTATGGCTTTGGTCTAAACAAACTTTGCATTATTGTATGGGATTTTTTTTCCCTTTATTCTTACAGAAACAACAAGATTTTTTAAAGCATCATGTGTTTAGATTTCTTTTTATTTAGATAGAAGCGGACTATTATTTGATTTTTTTTTTTGTATAAATAGTTTTCAAAGGCAATTAAAATATTTCTTTTCCCTCAATCAACTCTTAAAAGAAAAAAAAAAAAAAAAATATCTAAAAAAAAAAACCAAGAATTGAAAGCTTCACATAAAAAAAATGTTGTAAACTTATTTGTTTCAGTTATTTTACACAAAAATCATAATGCACACAAATAATGAATTCAAGAACGTGGGAGCTTTGTTGTCATTGAAGCTTGGGCAAATTAATACATCAATGACTGACTCTTTTCAAAGCAAAGTTAATTTATCTGAAATTTATCTTTCAGGCAGACGTTGCACCTCTGATGTCTTACTTGCTTGGCATACCTTTCCCTGTGAATTCTATGGTAAAATGGTTTTCTTTTTTTTTTTGTGAATCATCGTATGTTTTTGTCACCATAAGAAATTGGGAGAGACAAACTGGGTAAATCATAATTCTCACGATGGCCATGTTTAATCCTGGAGGCGTCACAATACAATAACATTTGGCACACTTAAATGTGGTGTATTTTTTTCAAAGGTGCATATCCATTTTTTTAAAAGTCGCATATCCATTTTTTTTCAACAACATAAAAATGCAGGCAATTAGGAATATCTGCCATCAATACCTTTTGACTTAAAGTCAGTTCGACTTGTACCCTTAAAACTCTGCAGGAGCTCTGGGTAACCAAGATTAGGGTCCTGATTTTTAAAATTTTTTTTGGCTTATGGCATTATGAAGTAATTGCCTTTGGTTTCCTCATCTGTTAACAATTTGTAGAATGTAAAGTGGTCTAGCTACCAGAGCGATACAGATCTGCCAATGACTTCTAATGTAAATAATATACCACTGAAATGAGGACCCAAGGTGGAAAAATGCTGAAGTCTTGTTTTTAAAAAACTTTCTCTATCTAGTGTGTTTATTTGTTCATATTTAGAATTGCTTCATAAATAGCTAAAATGTTAACTTTTAAAGACTGAAATCTATAACAATGAATTATATTTATTGGTTTTAAAATGCAATACAGTGTGTTTCTCTGTATTGCTTTGTATTTTCTCAGTTGATTAATGCAGTCTCTAGTTCCTATTGAAAAGCCTGGTAAAATACTGAAGTGGAGACTCAAAACGGCAGAAGCTGAATTCTTCAAGTTGGCTGCTCTATTAATGATGGGTCACTCAGGGGAGCAGATGAAAATATTTGTCACATACAATGGATCAAAACTGCCACATTTCATGAGATGCCAAGCACCCTCCCTCTTACCCTGCAAATACAAACCTTTTTTTGTAATAATAAGACTGATTAAATGAAATTATTTTGAAATTGGAAAATCTTAGCTTTACTCTGCTAAGCACAGCTTTATTTTTGCCTTTTTTTTTTCCATGATTAGGGAGTCCTGCCAGTTGATGTGTTAAATGCTAGCGATTCTGTGAAGGTCGAAGCCCTGCTTGCAAACGCTCAGCAGCTGCTAGCTCAGTTCCAAGTAAATCCATTTCTGAGTGTGTTATTTAAAAATATTTTTTTTGTATCACAAATGGGCAGTAAGGGAAATTTTTTTTAAACTTCAAATTTTTGGGAAGGGAACTGCGTTGTTTTATCACCTTCTATTGTCACAAAAAATATAATAATAAGTATCCTGCTCCAGGTATCTTAAGCATGAAAATGTACAAAGACATAAAGTCAAGTTTTCTGTCTTTATTTTTTTAAGCTTACTGTTATTTGCTTCATAGACTTGGCAAACTTAATCTGCTCTTGGTTGTCTAGAGGAGCTCATTATTTTATCTGTTTACATTGCTAGATATATATAATGTTTATTACCATTTCAGGTGAGAATGATTGAGACTAAGAAAAGAGTGTTATCTCCCCTCTTCAGGCCATTTAGGTAAGCACTGGCAAACTTCAGCTATAGAATTGTGGTTTAGCAGTCGCATAAAAGGAATATCATTGTGGTGGACGTATCTGATCAAATTGAAATGAAAATCATCCAGATAAAAAGGATTTATTTCTTGTGTGTAGAATTTATAAAGATACACTTTTGAGACTACTGAACGGAAAAATGCAAAGTGAGGGATTTTTTTGGACTTGAAAGCTTCTGGCTCTGCCAGGAACCAGATTCTAAAGTTCTCCGCAGTCCTTCACGCGTGCCAAGAAATTTGCCCTGAGGGCTTTTGGAATGTAGTTCATCTGTAAAAAGTTTATACATGCAAGCTGGTGAACCCTATCTTATTCACTTCCTTCTAAAATTACTCATTAATCTTATTCTGAAATGAAAATATTTCCTATTTACCTAAGAACGCATGTCATGAGTCTTATTTTAAAATCTTCACCACTTGATCAGAAAAAAATTTTTTTCAAACTTAATCATATCCCTGATTGCATCTATAATTTTACTGCACATTCAAATTTTGGAAATTCAGTGTATTAAAACAGGAGGCCTTTATGTCCAGAGCCCCACACTTAGGATAACTGCTAAATCCAATTTGAATTTTCTAAAACACTTTTGAATAAGGAAAACACCAGGGAATTAACACTGGAAAAGAGAGATATCTGCAGAAAAGGGAATATTGATAGTATATTGATGAGAGGATGTCAATAATACAACGGCAAAAAAAAAAAAGATTAATTTTGTCCTTTTCTTTTTGATTTGTCTACAGGGAATTGGAGGAGAAGGAAAAGGTAAATGTGGAAAGAAATATTTGGACAATGATTCTCATCTTTAACAGCTGATCTCATGAATTGTTTCTGCTGCAATGCTTTTTAACTTTAGCAAATGCTTTTGGAATGTGCTCTTAATTGAAAAAGAAACAAGCCTTGTAATAACGAATTTCTTGTTCGCGATTTTGCCCATAAACAAGTTTTATACCATCTGATTCAGCTACAGTTGACCACTCAACTGACATGATTCACTTGGCCAGGAATCGATTTCACAGCAGAAGTAAAAAAACAAAATGGTCAAGTAAAGTAATACTCGCTGGCTTTCGAAACAACCTGAGGACAAAAATGTATTCAACTCTGAACACAGGTCTCTGCCTCAGAAACACTTTCCAAAATTTGTTTTATTTGAATTACTGTGCCTTCAGTTTTAGTTGAGTTGTCTACGGTCATTTAAACAGGACATTGTACACAAACAAAAATCTCATCACACTTATGAGAGAATTTGTGAAGATATCTGGACTTGCCACACCTGTGATTTAAAAGAGGGAAGAAGCTTTAAATGTAACAGATTCAAAACTTAAATTGCTGTGCTCTTTTGGTTAAACTTGTAGTCTTAGCATGTTTACCCTTAACTTCATGTATTTTTTCTATTTTTTTAGAGGCAGTTACTGAAGGATATAAGAACTCTTATTGAAGGTGGAAAACCCAAAGATGCAGTGAGGAGCTTTTATTTTCTCGATTCTGTCACTGCTGAACTATTACCTTATTTATTTTTTTAACCTTTTTTATTGTGCACACAATGTATGCAATTGAATGAATTTTGTCTTTTGCTGCACTTGGCAAAAATTGGCAAGTTTAAAGATTTTGGTTAGATACCAAATGAGAAAAGTCTGGACTAGTTAAAACCTTTTGCAGTAGAAGAGAAAGAAGTGAGTTGTGAAACATAATCACTGATGCCTGTTTTAAATTGTGGCACTTAAAAAGAGAGGAAGAAGCAGAAAAGAACAAAAGAGAGAAGATAAGAAGAAGATAATTCAACGAAAAGATAGGAACAAAGAGGAATTTCTCATCAGGTTAAAAAAATAGATCTATTCAAAGTATCAGTTCCAATGATGAAATATTAGCCACAGTGAATAAAATTGAAAAGATTTTAAAGAGTTCTAGCTACCCCTTTGATACATGAGGATAAATAAAACTTTTCCATTAACCTTTTTTCGAATATCATATGACTTAGGGCTGCGCATCTCTACAACCAATTAGAGTTGTAATCATGTTTGTTTTGCATGCTATATAGCAGAAACTGTCTGTTCCAGGCAAGGCACCTAAAAAAGAAGATAGCAGACTAAGTTCTATTTCTTTGTCGGTACAAAATCCAAATCCCCAGTGTGCATGATGTCTTGAAGAAGGCTAATTAGGACTTGTCCCACAGAATCAAATAAAACCTTTGCTTTATAAGTGACAAAGCAATTCTATTCTGAATTTTTTTTTCTTTTCTTTCAGAAATTAAAATGTCGACAGAATCTCAAGTTTTAGAGCTGAAAACCACAATTAAAATAGTAGAGCAAAGTTTTTGTAACAATATGAAGACAATATTAACAACGGTCAAATAGTTTCTCTTATGAACTAAGGGTTTAGAAGTTGCAATCCACGGTAGATCAATATTCCAGTACTACCTTAACCAAATAAAGTCTAATGTCTGCCGTAGACTTTCTGCTGTAGATACCACCTACTTCATTTTGCAAGTATAGTTGCCTTTAATTCTTGTTTAGAATAGATTATATGAAAAAGCATTTTTATTTTGATCTTTTTGTTGTCGTTTTTTTTTTTTTGTTTGGTCTCTTAGCTACGAGAGGCAGAGAAACTTATCCAGCTGGCTTTGAAGGGTCTCAGATACTATCAAACTTATGATCGCCTATTTCTAGGGTAAGCTCAGCATTACTGTTCATTATATTGTGTTGTGAAACTGTAAAATAAAATGCCTTATCACGGAAAAGGTAGGAATTTCTATGTTTAAAGACCGGTCCCATCAAGTTGGACTTTACAAAACACTCTTTTCAGAAAAAAAAAAAAAATATGAAAAAAGTTTTCCAAAAAAAGTGCCAATGTATCTTATATATAAAGTTATGGCTCTTTTCTTTGTTTCTCTTCTCATATCAATTGTTCAATTCTCGCTGCTCAAGAATAATTTCTTGACTTGTTTACGTTTTTCTTATTGTTTCCTACTTTTTTTTTTATCCTTGCCATCTTCTGCCCCTTTTATGCAACCTCTCACCCTCCTCCTCTCTTTTCTTCTTCTCATCTGCTGCTGCAGCGTGGGAATCACAATGCTCTTTCTGGGCTGGTTGTCGTGGCTACTGTGCCTGGTCATGGCTGAGCACACACTGCTAGCGCAGCAAGTGTGGTCCCCTCCTGGATCTGTTTGGAAGATGGCATCGTTGTCCAGACCACCAATCAGGGAGAAACATATAACTTTGTTTGGTCTTAAAGGCTCCACTCTTGGCTATGGCCTTCTAGTGACAGTCTGCACAGCTGTAGTGGTGCTGCTTTTTGGTATGTCCTTAAGCAAGAAGGTGTTTGATAAATTGTCATGGTTTTATCATTGTTTGTAAAGTCACAGAATATATTGGGGGTTTTTTTTTTGTTTGTTTTTTTTACTTAATAGGTGTTATCTGCATTCAAATAATTACATTGATTTTCTGCCAAGATGTATGCATGGGTAGTTAGTTTAAAAGATCTTTTAAAATAATGAGAAAACCTGAATATATTTCTATCTTAAAAGCCTTAAAAGCTGCATTCAATTCATTACAACTAATTCCAAGACAATTTTTTTTAGCTACTACAAAGTTCTATTGGCACATTTTTTTTTTTGTAAAAACAGTTTAAAAACTCTTCGTCAAAGCAACCAATTTTATTGTGATTGGGATTCTTTCCACCAGTCAATGAGAGTGAACTGGTCTTATTTGATTCTTGCTTCCTTCCCAGCCCAATCCATGCCTTTGATGTATTATGTGTACTTCCTCCTGCCTGTGCTGCTCTGGTACAAGTCCGTTGATAAGTGAGGCATCGCTGATGATGACCTTGTCCGGTCAAATTTCAAATTTATTATACTCAACTTACACCTGTCAATTTGGTTCAAATCTGAAAATAATGTTTTCTTAATTTTTTTAAAAATAGTGACTGGCTTCCATTTTATTTGTTAATTTATCTTTTTATTTATTCATTTATGTATTAAGTATTGTTATAGATTAAAGTTATTAATTTTTTTAACAGTCTAAGAAAACCCAACAAAATCGATAACTGGAAATATCAGAGAAATCGAATTATTGGCATAGACAGCCAGAGGTATCAACTTCAAAAAATCACAAACCATAGCCAAAGCCTAGCAAAATATTGTCCATATTAAGATAAGACTGACCCTTACCACCAGCATACTGGGATCAAACAGGCGGTTCTGTCTGGGCTAAGAATTGATCACAACAAGGTGAACAGGATAATCACACATTTTTTTTT
>BLXT01005381.1:223904-239512 GCA_019648995.1 Plakobranchus ocellatus
AGAGAGAGCAAGAGAGAGAGAGAGAGGGGGGGGGTGAGAGAGACGAGAGAAAAAACACAGAGAGAGTGAGAGATGGAGATAGTCGAGGAAGTGAGACTGAGAAAGAAAGAGAGAAGAGAGAAAAAGTGTGAGAGAAAGAGAGAGAGAGAGAGAGAGAGAGAGAGAGAGAGAGAGATGTAGCACGTTTCTTCATCAATAATAATTTTAACCCCCGCGAGCCTACTATATAGCCCCACTAATGATCATTCAGGAGCCTACAGGACATAACAATTATCCGTTCATTGGTTTGCCTGTTTCTCCCTGCTGAGTAGGTCAAGACAATAAATCACTAATTAACAATTTTTAATCTTTTTAAATTAGTTTTAACCTTGTGAACTGTTATACAAAACACGATTCCCACAATGCTGCCTAATCGAGGGAAATGAAATAGAGAAATAGGGGATGGAGAATAATATAAAAAAAAAAAAAAATTATTCATGACCGAAAAGACTGATTTTTGCTGTACAATCCCTTTAAAAAGAAACAGGTTAATCCGATATTACAGGTTTATTTCAAACCAAAAATAATTACTGTGCTTCATTTAACATCCCTTTAAACCGAAAATCTGCTTAAATCAAAGAAAAAGCTTAGGTCTTGTAAATTTTCAATCTAAACAGGTCGCACTTTTGTTGCCTCCTCAGTTTATCTTTCAAAGATAGGAGGAAGGATAAAATATATTAATTGACTGGAGATGTGCTAGGACCGATAGAAACTCACATTTTTCCTATAATGATAGACGGGTTTCGTTACCCAGAATCTATACATTTTTTTTTTGGAGAGACTAATAAAGCGAAGTAGGAAATGGATTTTATGAAATATAGTAAGTCTATGTTATTTAAAATTAATAAATTATTATAATTTTTCCCCCCTGAGAAAGAGGGTATTATAATGCATGTCACTCATTATCATCATCATTATCATCATCATCATCATCATCATCATCATCATCATCATCATCATCATCATCATCATCATTATTATTATTATTTTTATTATTATTTTTATTATTATTTTTATTATTATTATTATTATTATTATTATTATTATTATTATTATTATTATTATTGCTGTTGTTGTTGTTGCTAATTTTGTTTGGTAGTTTGTTTAGACTTTCGCTAAAATTCATGCATTGCTTGCCTCGAAATGTTGATTGAATCTATCTTAGCTAATGGTTTATAATTTTCCCCCAATAACTTTTCTTGATATACCTTTTCCTTTTTCGAAGGGTTCAATTGCGTCAATTTTGCTGCACTTTAATTTTGGAATTAATAAATTAATATAAGTATTGACCTGTTATACAACAGTCAAGGAATTGGGCTTTCTAAAAAAAAAATCATGTACCTATGAATGATACGCACATTTGCACTGATCTGAGTTCTTAATAGGGTTTTTTTTTTTTTTCTTTTTTGCGCACCAAACAGCACTAGCAAGCTGAAGTTGGCATTTACAAATTCTGAATGCCCAGGTCACATGATGTTCTGGAGAAAAGTCATTAAATTAATCAAGCAGCCGTACATGAAATATTGTTTATATTAAAGCTCTGTGCATTAAATTATATTTTAAATGGAATAATTTTTTTTTTTAATCCCACGAAGACATAAAATTAATCAAACGTTTTCCTTCCCCCCTTCTCTTTTCTCCCCAAATACTTTTCGTAAATTTAGCACTAGTCTACCTCGATCTCCTTCCCCTTCTCTCCTCTCGATGCATCTACCACTCAAACAAAAGGGCGGTAATTCTCCTAGCACGGCGGACCAGAAGAGTAACAACGCTGAGTCCAGCTTATCGGCCTTGCCTAAGACGAACTCTCAGACCCATACGAAATCTACAACATCCTCAACGTCCACCACCATGACCCCTGTTGCACTCTGACCTTAACGTAACCTCGCCGCACCATGTCGCCCAAGTTTTACATCATCATCATAATTGCCCGAATTTGTATCAAATTATAACATTAGCATAATATAATGTTGATCGTTGTTTGGGTTGATTATTCGTGTTTTTTTTCCGTTTTGTTTTTTCTTGTTTTTTTTTGTTATTTTTTTTTTCAAGTAATGGGTGATAGTTAATTTAATAAATGTCCCATGTATTTTTTCTATAATTTATTAAAGATTTTACAACCTTTGTGATGCACGTCCATTTTCCTATTAAAGGATTTAAATTTGTGATAAAATTGTATAAGTTAATTAGTAAAGTACATTGTATATTATAGGTGTATCCGTCAATACTGATTATTGATACACTGTATTACTATTAGTATTACGTAGGCCCTACATGCATTTTTTTTTTAAATAAGCCTTTATCTTATAAATAGAAAAAAACTAAAGAAATAAAAGAAGGATAGATCAAAATTTTAAAAATCGCTTACTACCAGAATTTGGATGGAAAAACAAATCTAACATTTTATCTACATTATGCATGATGACAGACTTAAGACTTAAAGATTCTCAATTCCTTGTGACAGTTTTCAATTTTACCTCAACATCCTGATTTACAATATACATACGACTAAGATGTCCATCGTTCCTCTCGACGGAGAAAAATCAAACAGTTAGCAGTAGAATCTTAGGTTTAAGCAAGGGCCTGCGCCGGGTTCTTTTTTTGTTTTTGTTTTTTGTTTTTTAACAAAAAAAAAAAATTTGTCCAGCTTTCGCTGGGCCATTTTTCTCCCCTTTGTACATCAGTTGGTCATTCTTCTCCCCTTTGTACATCAGTTGGCCATTCTTCTCCCTTCTGTAGATCACTTGGCCATTCTTCTCCCTTCTACAGATCAGTTGGCCATTCTTGTCCCTTCTGAAGATCAGTTGGCCATTCTTCTCCCTTCTGTAGATCAGTTGGTCATTTTTGTCCCTTCTGCAGATCACTCTGCCATTCTTGTTTCTTCTGTAGATT
This sequence comes from Plakobranchus ocellatus, assembly GCA_019648995.1. NCBI lineage: Eukaryota > Metazoa > Mollusca > Gastropoda > Plakobranchidae > Plakobranchus > Plakobranchus ocellatus. Next base: position 226,836 of record BLXT01005381.1, read on the forward strand.
AGTATCTAAACAATACATTTGCAATGTCGTGAAATGTTTACGTGACTGCCCTCCCTACATATATCAGGTGCTTCGATCTCAGAACCAGATCACCATACAGAGCAGTTACAATTACAAATACAGTTTCCAGGTTTATAGTGCGTGTAATTTGTGGAGCGAATTGGCAGCTTTTGTAAACGAAATTAACAAGAATTCAGAAACCCAAATTTTACAGTAGCACAAGCGAATCTAGCGCTCCCGGCGGAAAAAAAAATTAATTCATTTACCGATAATGCAAAACAAGATTTAGGAAAAGTTTTCGTTATACACAATATAAGCAATACTCCATAACAATAATGGCGAAATGATATTTTAGTCAACTATAAAATAATTCCCCAACAATTTCTAACACATAAAACGTATGTCGTTGAAATACAAATATATCTTTTAAATTTAAAAAAAAATGTACTCTTGGTTTATAGCATTAGCAGCTAAATTTTAGTTGGTCAGTTCCAATTGTGCAATGAGAACAGTATTGAAGTTACACGCAAGAGATGATAAGAAAAAAAAAATGGAGCATAATTTTATCATAATATCATGGTTAAGCTTTGACTTCGCACCAGGTGGTTGGCAATCTAGATTTCATAGATTTACTTTTCTTGTTTGCATAATCTGGAACTTCCAGTGGAAGTCTTGCTAAGATTTTCAAGACCAGTTTGCTAAGCACAGCAGACTTAACAGCAGCATACGCCCATTTTTTTTTCTTGCATGGTTCCCCAGCTTTTCAGGCACCCTTTATTAAGTTTTTTTTTTTTAATGAATTAGATTTCTACACAGCTTACAATATAGATCTTCCTCTCTCGGCTTACACAGACAGAGACTTTCTTATTCATTGCATTCAAAACCTTTCTGAAACGCAGGAAAAACGTGGTTTTGATACATTGCCATCCATTTGTTTATAATGGGAGAAAAAAAAATGTATAATAAAAGAATATAACCACCAACTTAAACTTATAAGAACAAACTAAACAACACAGAATATGTACGTGAAAACATTTCGCCCTGAAGGTTTTATCAAGTAAAAAAATGACGATCACAAACAGACTGCCATAGATATTCGCCAAGCAAAGGATCATGACATAAAATATAAGCATATTTTTATTCTGTTTTTTACTTTTATAATGGGAGATAACTTTTGCTGAAACGAATAAAACTAGAAGTTTTCAATTCTGAATTTTATTTACTTATTTATTTTGCGAATATTTTTTTGGCTTGTGTAAAAAATCTTGTCGATTTTTAAATGACTACTTAGGATTGTGAATAGTTAGGATTGTCACTAGTTTCTTTACATTGTTAATAAGGTTCAAAATTTGTTGTCATATGATTATGTGTCTGTACATTTTATTCCTTTCATGAATTTGAACATTTTTAATATCATATCAACGTACTTGTATCCCAATGCCGTCCAAATATTGTACACAGATTTATGCGAGAATTTATCATCAATGTTGTGTGATTTTTTACAGACATGCTTAAAATCTATAGTTTTCCGAAAGTCCAATACGATTAATGGGGGTAAAAAATATTTTGTATTTCCTCATTTTTTTAAATTCGTAGACTTCTTTTTTAAAACAATTATTTGAAAAACACTACATATTTGAACCGTTACTTCTTCACGAAATCAAGTCCTTATCTTTTTTTTAATGTTCAGCCATCAGAATGTCGTTTGAATAAAAATATCATATTCATAGCTCGTTTAAAATAATTTTTGCTTCTTCCAATTTTGTCTTCTCTTTTTCTCAATATATTTCTACTAAAATTATTACTTTAATAAATCATAAATGTATTGTTATTATTATCATCATTTTTTTATTATTATTATTATCATTATTACTGTTATAATTATTATTCTTTTACTGTCATTATTTTATTTATTACTTTATTGCTCGTGATTATTCAATTAATCATCATATTTATAATCATTTTTTCGTAGCATGTGCTTATTAGTTACATTAGCGATTGTTAGCAATTTGTTATATTATTACCGTTAGTGCTTTTATCATTACTATTATTATTTTTATTACTTTTCCTTAAATAGTACTTGACATTTGTTTTATTCATATACATATCGTTAAATTTATTAATTATTACTTTTTAAATGTTTTATCATTAGCATTATCATTTACAGCTATTTTTGTTACTAAATACTATATTATTGTACTACATGTATATTAATTTATTTCCATGATGAAATTGTAAATGTTTTTATTAATAGAGTGTGCCCTGTAAAATTCTCACATTAATGAATTCACCACCATTCCTGAATGTTGTGCAATGTTGCGAAACAAGGTAGGGAGAATTGACATTAAATTCATACTTTGCTTTAATCCTTTATTGGTGGTGTTTTTTTTTTTTTCTTTTGTTCTGAATATTGTCTTACAGACAAGGTTTTTTTAAAGGTTTTTAAATTTTTTCCTTGAAAAATGATAGATTATAATGTATGATACACAAATAGCGTGTATTATTACTATTAATACATTTATATAACATTTTTTTAAATAATTATTTTTAAATAATGTATTTATTTAGTCTACTTTGTCTATGGTTTAGGTCTTTACTCTCTTTCGGGCGTCGGTGGCATAGTAGCTAATGACTCTGCCTTGAGATCCTCAGGAATCCTTCTGTCGCGGTTCCAGCCCCGCTATCAGCGCCCCAGCCTGATGGAAGGCCTTAAAGCCTGAGATCATCTTGTTGTGTACTGGCTATATAAACAAAAACCATTACTCTCTTCCTACAAAAATGATAGGAATACATAGCAAAAAGAAATGACGTGTGAACAAATTCACTAAGTAAAATAACAAATTGTCAAATTTGCAATGACACACAAGTCCCCAAAAGAACCTATAAGGACTCAGCAAGCAGCTTTGGGAGAATTAGAAGTTTGTCATGTCGCTCTGTAGATGTCCACACATTTGAATAATTTGGGTGGAATTTATAATTTTCCTACGCGTTGCTAAATATGCTGGAGAAAAAATTACCTTAGCATAAATACAAGCCAAGAGTAAGTTTGAGCTGAAGCCGCAGAAAAAAAAAGGCCTTTTGGTTGAATTCTCCTGAAAAGAGCTACTCACACACAGCAGAGAGAGAGAGAGAGAGAGAAGAGCTCTCTACACAAGAATACCTAGAGTAATCCAGAGCTGCATCAAGAACTTCAGGAGGGAGGGGTTCCATGGGGGTTGTGGGAGGTCATGGGGGCAAAAAGCCCCCCCTGAAGCTGTCGAATTTTAGCAATTTTACATTTTTAGAATGAAAATGTGGCCTCTCCTGGCACTAAAATAGTACATAGTCAACAAAATTGAGAGCCATTTATTGGTAATTTTGGTTTTAAAGGGTCGATTTACAGGTATATAACTTGTTATCCTGTAGTATTATGCAAAATCCCAATATTTTAAAACAAATATTTCATGTATTTTTTGTATCATGCTTCTTTCCCCCAAGTTCTCGAGCAAAGTGTTTCCTTAATACATGTCTTTAAAACATTAAAAAAACAAAAACGATTTGCTGCCTGGATATGCAAGAGGATTGGGGGTCGGGGGGGCCTAGTTAATTAGAGATATTCTTATGAAAACAAATAAAATCCTACTCTCAAAAAGACTGAAAAGCAGTTTTAAAAAAAAATTCCAATGTCAAAGTAATATTACGAAAAATCCCAATATATTTTTTAAATACATGTAGTTCATGAATTTTTCATATGATTAAAGTCAACTCTTGATAAAAGTCAACAAATTATTTCCGTCCCAATATGTTGACTTTATGCAGTTCCCTTGTGTATGTATTGCACTTTGTCTAGCCTCTTTCACCGCCGTTAGTTTTACCAAATCTTTAATAAAACACCTGGCTAATCAATAGATCATTCTAGATGATTTCTCACTAGCTCAGAAAAAACAATCTACTTTTTACAAGGGCAGACAGACATTTATAACATAAGTAAAAGCACACCTACATCTAATTCCATTCAAATCCCACTGATTTTCAATACAAAGGAACTACATTCACTTTTAAAGTCTACTATGAACTTATTCTGCTTTGAAAAGTCTGAAATGCCCTTTTATTCCCCTCTAATTAGTCTAATTACTGAAGACAAGCATGCAATGCCGCCTAGAAGTAGAACGAGAACTATTTGTATCATCCTAGATCTCGCAGCTTGACTGTCCTTCCTATGTGCTTTGCTTGGGGCCTATAAATAGATTAGGGTTTTCCCACTTTATCAAGGAACATTTCTGCAGAAAAATCAGTAGCTTGAATTGGGGGTTAAATTTCTTCCTTCCAACATGGTAGGCAAACGCCCTAAACAGTGTAACCAAATGACTTTTGATTATTTAGATCCGAGATCATCGAGTGACAGATGGTAAACTGGGTATGCCAATAATCACTTTATCAAAAGATTATGATATGATACTTACTACATCTTAATAACTACAGTAGAGCTTAGAATCCCTTCAATCCAACTTGAGAAAATTCACAGCCTGCGAGATATTATATGCATGTTACGTTTATAAAATTATATTATTCCCATTTGTGTGCATTTAAAGTTTAACATTTGTTGTTATCTTAATTAGGACTGAAATTATGAAATTTTAAAGGTAAAAACCGTGTTACAGTAAATTCCCCCATGTTTGTGACTATAAAAGGTTTAGGGTCCAGCACAAAAATAGAACCAGCCAACTCCAATTAGTTTTTTCAGATTACCACATAAATGGTTAGAATCAAAATAAATGGTAAAAACAGAGTATTTGAAGGCCAGACTGCTATACTGTCTATATTTCATACCACTTTAAACCAAAAATCTAATTGAAACAAAGTGAAATTATGTTTCTGCCAACGTCAGCTTAAAACCAATCCTGTATTTTCAACATACACCAAGAACCCTCTTGACATTTGAAAGATATTATTATTATTATTATTATTACAATATTAACAAGCCTTAATATTCATGTACCATATAAAAAATTCCATGCTGTTACAATATTTGGACAGAGGCCTGATAGCATTTTTTGTTTTTGTTTTTCAAACCCCAAAGCTTAAAAACTCATGAAAAGAAGCAAAGATTTTAAAATTCTGGCCTGGTGGTCTTTTGCAACCCTTGACGAGATTGCACAAAAAAAAAAGGCAAAATTTTCTGTTTTGCATTGCAAAATATATATTTCCCCCTCCCCCCAAAACAAGAAAAAAGTCTAACTGTTATGTCAAGTTTCCGATTTTGGAAAATTCAGTGGAGTAGCTTTTTCTTTGTTACTTGTGCTAAGCCTCTGCCTGTTTCTGTTAAACTTGATACACGTAGCTTTAGGGTAGACAGGAGTAAAGACATCTTTGATTCGTCATTTGGCCTAGAGAATCTAGAAATAGAATCTATCGATAAAAAAATGGACGCATTTGTAGTCAAAGCTAGAGGCCCGAAGGAGAATGAAAAATCCAAGTGTGGCACAAAGACAACATGCACAATTTCCTAAAGAAACGCATACATGTATCTATAACTAAGGGCAAAAATCTATTTTGCTTTACTTGCAACTTAGTTCTTGACCACACAAGGAAGTCAAGTGTGTCTTCGCATTTGGTTTCCAGAAAGCATAAATTGAAAAGGGAACCGACAGAAAAATCAAGCCAGCCTGCAAAAAAAAAAAAAAAGCGTGTATACATCTTCAAGCAGTGCTCTTTCAGCCATTGAGAGCCAAGGTAAGTAGATCTTGGTTGATTCTAGGTCTAAACCTAAAGTTAAGTCGTAAAGGAAGAAATGGTGATAGCTCTAGACTAAATGACTAGACAGGGCTATAGCCGAAAGTTTTTTTTTTTTTTTTTCCAGTTTTTGTTTTGAGGACTTCCATGTTGACGGCCTTACCATTGCGATTTATTTCTAAAGCCGGGCGCTTCAGTGGTCTAATGGTATGGTGCTTGCCTACTGTTTGAGCAACTGGAGTTCGATCCCCATCAGTGCGGGATTATTTGCACAGCTTAGCCGACCCCAGAGGGAGGGGATAGATATTTACTTTCGACACTTTGGAATTTGAGTTTGTTTAAAAGTACATGTATTTCATAATATAAAGTTTGATACCGCCACCAGATTGGTGGGGGAAGGTACTCTTATGTAAAGAGTCACTAGTGCAAATCAGTTCCTTGTTTAATAGGTTGACTCCACCCGATTTATAATATAGATGGTCATGGTGCCTCCTCCGAACGAGCTGTGTGGCATTCCTAGATTGGGATTGGTGCCAAATCAGGGGTTCCGACTTTACATGCAAGACCTGAGTCCAGCTGCCTTGAAGTCCTCACCCACAGAGGCCATCAACATAGAACATTTTTGGAACCCTGCCTTTGAGTAGTTGTGTTGTCTGAGAGTGAGAGGCGACGGAATCTGTTGGAGAGCTCATTGAAAAAAATTGTTTTTCTTTATCACTACTTTGTTGAAAAAGTTTTTTTTTTTTTATTCATTTTTTTTTGCCTGTTTTTTCAAAATATGTGATTTTTTTTTTCAACTCATCCTATTTTATTTCACGATTTAGTCAATCTAGCTTCAATATCATTTCACATTTCTCATTATAAATCTGTTGTTGGTTTCTACCCAAAAAAAAAATCACAAAATTCTTGCCAAATTTTTGCAAATTTTTGGTTGCGAAATTTTAGAATTTGATTGCAAAATTTGGGATTTTTTTTGCAAAACAAACCGCCAATTTCAACACTGCTTGTTTCATGACCTAATGACAGACCTTAAAAAAAAAAGAAGAAAAAGATAAGTGTATTTGTCACTCGAAATAAAAGTTCAACCAATCCAGTTGAAGGAAAATATTGCTATTTTAATAACATTTGTATACATAAANNCACTCAATGCAAAATTATGAGGAGGCATAACTAAAAACAACAAAAAAAGCTATAGAATTATAAACCAACACGTAAGGAAACAAAAATCGTCGTTTTCATTTAATAAAAAAAAAAGTGACTAATCTTTTTTTTCTCATATTTTGGCAAATTTTCCGCCATTGAAAGAAATCGGTCCCATAAAATTTATTGCAGAAAGTTGTTATACTGAAATTACCCAGCACATCTTTCAGCTATAGCAGAATAACCCAGGTATCACAGGCATTTATCTCGCAACCTGTGGCTCTAAAATAAAAAAAGCAGACCAACAAAATTAAAACTTTTCTCTCTTATTAAATTTTCGATCCCAAATAGGTATTAGCAGATATCTCAGAAATTATATACACGACATGAATTTTAATAATTAAAAATAATGCATATAAGTACTTCTTTTAGGTCCTCAAGTCCTTGGGGCAGGTATCTTTAATATTTACAAATATACCTACATATTTACAAGACTCCCCCCAAACCAAAAAGGAAAATTAAAATGTTCTGAAGGAAACAGCTTGGACAGCCATCTGCCGTTGAGCACCATTTGACATGGGTGAATAAAAAAAAACAAAAAAAAACCACCGGCACATTGAAGCAAGCACGAGCACAGGGATGAATGCGTCCCTTTGAAACATAACATAGCTTCATCTGAGGGAGGCAAGTCTCTTACCACCATTAGGATGAAAAGAACAGTCACACACACTTTAAAAAAACCCAGTAATGCTATGATAGTACGAATGTGTCTTTTTGTAATAAAAGATAAGGTCAAATCTGAGGCGGCAAGCCTCTGCCTCTCCCCCGTCCTCTTCCTACGACTGACGACATCTGGGCCACAGTTGCTCCCCTTCCAAAGCTTTGGGCAGGGGGTCCTTGTGTTGCTGTAGGCATAATCTGTAAGAAAGGGGGAGAGAGAGAGAAGATCAAAGAACAGTCAGAGAGAAAGAGATGGAGGGGGGGCAGGGGGTAGTATGATAATAATATTAAAATCTGAAACCAGAGAGCAAAAGGTAGGAGTGGGAATGGGATCATCATCATCATCATCAAGTGCCTTGCTTGTAAGCGTTGGCGATCATGTCCCTCCACAAATCCCTATCTTTGACGACGACCAGTATATCTGACACTTTTCCTGGTCCAAGCCATGTGGCCATTCCATCCATTATCTTCTCCCTTTGTCTTCCTCTGCTTCTTTTTCCTTCAAACTTTCCTGTTGTTACGTGATGAGAAGAGGAAAACTGGAACATTTGGTAACAACAGGAAAGTTTGAAGGGAATAGGATAGTAGTGATAAAAGTAGGCCTATACATAACCTTGACGCAGGTTTCACATCTACATTTTCTCATACACGTAATAGTCTTATGTACATGTCCATCATGGTAAGAAAAGTCAAGAGGAATGAAGTAAAAACAAAGGCACCTTTAGATGCAGATTGGTGGCTTCTGCTTCACTATCATCTGATTGTTGTGAGCAGGAAAAAGGCCACACTCTAAATCTGGGGCAGGTTCACTCTTTTCAAGTTACACCATTGTTTGCAGGTGAGAGCCTCATGCACATCCCTAAGCACTGACCACAAGCATCAATGGCAAAGAGTTGGGTTCATGGCCTCAAGAACATCCAGCATTGTGATTGGTCCGGTTTTTGTATAGAGCCAGCCAACAAGAAGGTGATCCACTGTGCCCCCGATGTCCCCCAGCATTGTGATTGGTTTGGTTTTTGTATAGAGCTAGCCCATAACAAAGTGGTCCACTGTGCCATCAACGCCCTCCAGCATTGTGATATAGATTATCAATATATAAGAAAGATTATTCAGTTGCTTTGGACAGAAAGTTGAATGAATGCCATTGAACACACATCAGATATCGCAATTTGAGACATATCTAACACAGATATAGTGACTATCTTCTTCAATACAATTTAGGAAGGTCCATATTAATCAATGGTTGTTGATATTGGAGTGATCCAAAGGGCAAAATGAGAGATGATTTTCCTTTTCATGACACTAGGATATATAACCTGATTTTTTCATGGCAGCCTTGAAAATGGGCTTTGTGGGCATTCATCAAAATTTTTCCCCAGGCTAAAAGGAATTTTTGCAGGTCTGTTTGGAAAAGAGTAGATATTTTTTTATGATTTTAAGGCAACCTTGTATTCACTATGAACAAACATATTGCCAGATTTAAGTATCTCATAACTTCCAACGTTCTCTATACATGTGCTGTTACAATGTTTGCTTACATCTTCTTTTTTTTTTTTAAGCAATGATTTGATTCTTTTGAATTGAGCCATGGGTATTAATACAACCTCAAACAAACATTATTTAAAAAATTTTAAAAAAGGCCCTTGGGACCTGTTTATCTTCTCACAGTAGGACAAAAAGACTTACGGGCATACGGCTAAAGCCAGGGGGTGGGGCTACACTTGCCGCAGAAGGTGCCTGAGCTCTCATATTCAGGAACATACCTGTAAGAGGAGGATAGATATGTTTCTCATGACATACATACGTCTGGTATAATGCATGTCCGTGCCTGAATAAACATTTTGGACAATGATTGGTGAAACTGAACAAAAACTCATTTTATATGCGCACACACACACACAAACAAACAAATTAATAAATAAATAAGATTAATTACTTAGTGATATTGTTACACAGTATTCATATTAGACTTGAATACATTAACCTCTAACTCACTCTGAAAGTATTTTTGATCAATGCTTTTGCAGACTAACTCTCACATTAATGAAAGCATGCACACATTTCAAACACAAACTTCTTTTGCCCCAATATATTTTTCTTATTTCTACATCACCTGTCTAAGCTTGAAATTCCTTCAGTTTTATTTGTATATTTTTATTTCTAATCCAAGAACAGGAACCAAAGGGCTACAACCTACCTCTGCCTAGGTTGGCCAGCCCTGGACGCACATTATCTCCCCCTGCTGAAGCAGCTTGCAACATAGCTAAAAAAAATCAAAAGAAAACATTTACACAAAACAATGAATCATCCCAACCAAGTGAACAGCTTTTTGGTTAGGTTCAGAGAAAATAATCAGGACGTTTGTTTAATTGAAGCTAGGCAAATAATAATCTTCTTTTTTTTTTTTTTGTAACATCAGCAATGACCTGTGGAACATGAAACAAAGGGAAAAAAAAAATACAAGCTAAAATTACCAACAAAAAAAAAATCCCTTTTCTTGGTATGGCAAACCTGTGGACAGATTACACGTGAAATTTTTTTCAAGAGTCTGTCCAGAAATAAAAAAAAAAAATGCCAATTTGAAGGTTCTGTGAAAGGTTGACAAAAAAACCTGCGGATGAGAAAAACTTTGGTGTTTACCAATTTGACGGTATAGCTACATCAAAACTGTATGACGATTAACAAAGAGGGAAGAACAACGTTAGACATCACTTACATGGGGCTTTAGGTTTACGCAATTCTTTCAGGTGGTACTGATCTGAAGTGGATTTTACTTCCGTGGTGTGCAGAACATCATCATCATCATCATCATCATCCTCGCTGCTTTCATCATCACTGAGGCGAATCTATGAAAAAGGAACAAACAAATCAGCCCAAGGTTGGAACTCTGATGAGAGGCATCTATTTGAAGGAGTGAAAATTCACAAAAAAAAAAATTGCGCTTTAACTTTCAGTTCAAGCAGACAATGATAAATAAGTTTGAAACAGCATAAGATAAGAGGGTCATGTAATGCAAAAAGATGTGCAACTAAAATAATTCTTTATATTTTAGTAAAAAAAATCTGACTTATATAATTTTGTCACATTTTAGACAAAAAATCTGAATAACATAATTCTTTATATTTTAGAAAAAAAAAACAAAAAACTCTGAATAATATAATTCTTTATATTTTAGGGAAAAAAAAATCTGAATAATGTAATTATTTATTTATTCATTGTGTGATACAAATAGATATCAGCTTTTGAAATGAACATGTCACACAAGAGGGTTAAATGGGGAGAGTTTTTATTGTATGACGCAAGGTGAAAAACCATTGTTCTTCGGCCACTTTTCCCATAAAACTTGTCTTTTGTGGAGGTATCGCTTAATCAATTTTTCCATCGATGAACACCTCCAAGTCAAAGGGGAAAAAACTGTCCATATTTTTCATTTGATTTCAGAATTTTAGAAATTAGAGCCTTCAATGTGAATTGCTGAAATCAATTTCAAAGGGCAGCTTTATTTCGATTTTTATTTTCAAAAAGCTTCCAGCAGTTCTGCACAAGAACAACTTGCCTCAAAGCGTCCAATTGGTGGAGGAGCCCGCGCTCTTGGGGGTGGCATTGCAGTGAAGGAAGACCGCTGTGCAGGTTGATGCTGCTGCTGCTGCTGCTGTTGCAGAGGTTCAGGAGTTCTGAAAGCTGGTGGAGAGTGACTGTCTTCCCTCATCCTGGGCCGATCAAAGTCTCTTCTCTGGTTTCCTGGGACAAAGAAATGAATCAAAGAATTGATGTCACTGCCATTTGTATTCCAATCCAACAAATATAACTGACTTAGCCTTCATCTTGCAGGGCATCAATGATAGGTTCACACTTGTGATGGAAAAGGCCTCCAAAAATTTTAAGCAACCTTCGCTAATGACTTCCCTACCAAAACAAGCAAGGGGCAAAAAAAAACCCTGTGATCATTAAGCAGTGTGACGTAAGCAAACTAACAAATCTTACTGTTGGCCCTTCTCACCTCTGTTGAAAGCTCTACCAAAAGCCTCAGGGGGGTGCACTGTGAACAGCGGTTGCGTCTGCTCAGGCATGTGATTTTTGGTGAGGGAAAAATCCAGGACACCCGACAACAGATCGAAAGCAGCAAAACTGGCAAAGGATAAAAAAAATGAAACAGGTTTCATGAGGTTAAAAAAGAAAATAAAGTTTACTCCTATAAGTGCAACTGTTGCAAAAAGTCCTGCCATTGTTTTCACAAATGTTGATTCATTGTGAGTAAAAAAAAAAAAAAAGAAACAATGAAAACTAAGGAAGCGCCAACTGCTATCAAAAACATCTTACTCAGTAATTGTGAGTAAAAGCTTAAAAAGTTGTTACCAACTCAAAAACAATAGCATATAATCATCAAACTTAGATATCTTACAACAAAACTTTGGATAATGATATAATGTTTTAGTTTGTACAAGTATAAATTTTAAGTAAACACACAATGTCCATATCTCAATATATAAATTATGCTCATAATTTAATATGTGTAAAAAAAATTGTGAGAATTTTACTTTGGCTGCAACATATTCGTTTTTGGGCGTCACACTAGACTGGTATTCTACAATGTACCGTTGACACCATCACAAGCATCTTGCCCAAACTATGTGCTTTGGCATGCCTTGAGGTGGTCATGTAGTTCCCCCTTCATAACCCTACCTGTATGTCGCCACTATGGACAGAAGGCTAGTAGTGTATTCAGTCCCTCAACCTTCATTTCACTACCTGTATCTCCTCAATATGGACAGAGGACTAGTAGTGTATTCAGTCCCTCAACCTTCATAACCCTACCTGTATATCCTCACAATCTTCAGGGGGCTAGAAATGCATTCAGTTCCTAAACCTTCATTTCCCTACCTGTATCTCAACACTAAGGACAGAGGGCTAGTAGTGTATTCAGTCCCTCAACCTTCATTTCCCTACCTGTATCTCCTCACTATGGACAGAGGACTAGTAATGTATTCAGTCCCTCAACCTTCATAGCCTTACCTATCTCCTTAACCCTTTCCAACCTAATAGTGGCCATAGGTACTAGTCTTAATGGCTAAGGAGCAACCATGTCCTAAGAAGCTGGTGTCTAA
>BLXT01005381.1:270593-281916 GCA_019648995.1 Plakobranchus ocellatus
GTTGTATAGGTGTTAGAAGTTCGCTTTCAGCTCCTCCATAAATCAAAGACGAACTATATACTACTACTAGATATCGATCTACTTCTTTTTCTGCGTACGGAATTGGCTCATCTTCTGCCGAGTCGGAGACTCCCCTAAAGCTTCCGTTCTCGATCCGCACCCAGACTCTCTGTCTGTCTCTCTGTCTCTCTGAATCTCTCTTTCTCTCTGTCTCTCTGTCCTGACTCTCTGAATCTCTCTCTCTCTCTCTGTCTCTGATTCTCTCTTTCTCTCTATCTCTATTTCTCTGAATCTCTCTATCTCTCTAAATCTCTCTCTCTATCTCTCTAAATCTCTCTCTATCTCACTCTGTCTCTCCGAATCTCTCTTTCTCTCTCCCTCTCTCTCTCTGTCTCTTTCTATTTCTCTTTCTCTCTATCTTTCTCTCCTGTCTCTCTAAATCTATCTTTCCCTCTATCTCTGTTTCTCTGAATCTCTCTCTCTGTCCTGTCTCATTGGATCTCTCTTTCTTTCTCTCTCTCTATCTCTATGAATCTCTTTCTTTGTCTCCTCTCTCTCTCTCCTTTTTTGTTTCTATTTTTTTTTCTATACTAAAGTGAAGGCTCTTACCTTTGCAGATATACTGGACAAAAGTATAATTATTTCGCATTACAACTCCAAAAACATTACCATATAAGTTGTAACGTGCATATCTGTTTGTCAAAGAAAGCTGGTTGGCAGTTCTAAAGATAAGATAAAAAAAGAGAAGTTTTATAAAGACATACATAAAGAGATAAAATTTTACACTTGATAACGAATGATTCATTTCATATTAGGCCTACACATTTATCGCAATAAAGAAATATTGATAAATGAATGCCAGAGTGGCTACGTTGAAATATACGTATCAGCTCCTATATTAAAAAAAAAAAAGGATTTGTTTTGAAGTTTGAAGGAACTAAATTTTAATATTCTTTATACATTATTTTCGTCCACACGCATCTTTTCCCTCACAGCCGCAGTGAGTCTGCAACAACATAAGGCCTAACAATAATGAGGTCTTAGTTTGGTGCCTTTTCGCCCAGACATATGGAATTTTCCTTTAAGTATTGGGGGTACTTTAGGGACTTCATTTGCATTGAACTGCAAAGCCTTAAAAAGGGGGATCATCAATGAGTTTGTTAAAAGTTGGTGCATAAAAAATCCTCGTTTTAGTTCATCATCATCATCATCATCATCATCATCATCATCATCATCATCATCATCATCATCATCATCAATAAATTCGTCAGACCTCCCCAACAGAGATGTAACCCCATGTACCCCACTCACCCCGTTGGGGGAGGAACCCATCAACTCCCTCCAATGGAACCCCTCCCTTCTGAAGTTGATAGGCCCTATTCTTATACCATTTTTTTTAAACTGTAGCCTAGATTTAAGCGTTAAAAATTTTGCCAAAAGCGGGCCTATTGAAGATGCTAGTAAGAGAACTGTTGTGAATCGATTGTTCTATGATGTTTCATTGTTTATTGATTTCATAATCAGGCCAACTCCTCGTGCGTCATTTTTATCTTTGATTTCCAAGAATGATTGCGCTTGCGGAAATCCATTACCTTTGACCTCGACCAGCTATTTTTAGAACGTTGGTCGCCATCACATGACAGGCTTGTTTTATTCTGTGAGGGAGATCCTGATTGTTAGACAGGCCCATGTGAAACAAAATAAATAACTTCCTTTTGGATGGTAGCTAGATCTAGATCAGGCCGCGCCTAGTATGTCTAGATCTAGACACTACATATAGATCTAGCTTTAAACCTTTTCAGCTTGTATCCTACTTAAGTGGTAGATCTTTTATGTATCTCGGAAAGTGTTATTGATATTGATTTAGATCTAGAATCTACTTTTTTCAGCTTGTATCATAGATTAGGGGAGACTTAGAATCTAGATCTAGATCTATAATTCTTTGTGGAGTGCAGAAAAAGAAAAAGATCTTTCGGGCAATGGTTTAGATTCACGTTTTATATTCATGCATTGGGTATCGGTCTTTTTTATATCAGTTTTCGAATGTTGTCTGAGATTTAAGAACGAAAGAATTTATAAGTCATTAATTGAGAAAGAATAGCTTTAATAACTTTAATGAAACATCGCGGATAATCGAATAATACGATGCACAATAGTCAATGGATATGATACAACCAAGTAAGGAAAAAAAGACCAATACCAAATACATGAATATAAAACGTGAATGTAAACGTTTGCCGATCTTTCGTGTTGTGGCTGTGTCGCGCACCTTTAATGGCCAAATGAAACTTAGATTTACACACAAAACCATTTCTTTCATCTGAGAATAAATATAGGCAGTCGATTTTCAGACCAATGACGGCATAAATTGCTCAAAAATTGGTCAAGATTCTAGAATGCGAATTCTTTTGATCTAGATCTAGATCTAGATCTAGAAAATTCATTCCAAAAAAAAAATTTTTAAAAGTTTACATTCCTTCTTATTAATCATTGCATTCATTTTTATTTGAAGCATCCTAGTCCTACCCAAGTGAAGAGGCTATAAAGACTGTTGAACAGGCAATTATTAAAATGAATTGGGCGCCTCAGGCATTGCTGTCCCGCATTTTATTGCTGCTTCTTACAAGCTCTTGCTTGCACAGAGATTGTGTTTCTGGTGAGGATAATGTAACAGACCAACCACTGCAAGTATCGGGGCCAACTCGTTCCAGCCAATACTTGAACTATGAGACAAGCACTAACAGAATTGATGAGGAGCTTGATTTTTCTGACACAGTGTCAGGCAGACAGCTTTCTGTGGCTGATGTTCCATATAGCTGTGATCTGCATGGCACGGAAGACGAGCCGGTGAAGACATGTGTAGTGCCAAATGCAACATTCAGTTACACGTACACAGGAGTGGTCAATGCGTCAGTCCAGTACCTCTTTGTTTTCAACTATGAGGAGGGGGATAAGGTAATATACTTGTCACTGTTGTTAATAGGCCTGTAGATTCTGACACCCAAGAATAATTTTTTTGAGGCACTAAAGGTTAAAAAACACACATATATATTATATATATAAATTTTTAAACACAGCCTTATTTTGAGGTGATACCTTACATCATTTCCAAAACTTTAGACTAGTGGCTGACATGGGTATAAATTTCCTTGCAGAATCTATGGAATATAGAGATACAGCGTTGCTTTAGCTAGGTGGACCTCCAAAAAGCTGAGTGGAGGAGAAAATTGAGCTTTTCTAAGTGTATAGTAGTATTACTACATCTTTAGTGGCTCCACATCATAAGATTTTTAAAATATATTTAACATGTAAGGGAATTTTTTTCTTTGATTAATTCTTAAAAGTAAAATTGCAATGTTTTTGCAGATAAGGTAGATGAAATTCTGTGAACATTTCCCATTTGACGGTCATTAATAAAATACTTCGTGACGGAAGTAAGAAAAATTCCAAAGGCTGATATTTGTAGAATAACCCTGTTTTGTTTAAAGATCTAATTTTATTGCCTTCTCTACATTTTATATCCAGGAAATATTTATAAAAACTTTTATGTCATAATAAAATAAATGTATTGCTCATGAGAATTACAATTTTTTTTTGTAACGTATTATTTTTTTGAAGGTTACGGCTACAAGAATGCGGCTTAGCAGTCGCCATGCTGACAAAGTTTTTCCAATCATGTTTGTCGCGAGACAGCAGGAAGGAATTCTGTCGTATCAGCTGCCTCTAGGCATAGCGGACAGGTTTGTCTTTGGGAATCTTAGAAATATTATGTTGGTTTAAAATTGGATTCCAAAGTGTATTGTAGGATGAAATCACATATGACTTGAAAAGCAGGCTTGTGAAATTAGGACATTATGCTCTGACTCAGGGAAAATAAATGCATGGGTGGGAGAGGCTGAGCCATTGAGATTTCAGACCACCAAACACCAGCTAAATCGTTTATCAGAGGGTATGGTTTCTTTGCAAAGCTCCAAGGAGTGGCAGGCCTTTTGAAGTACAAAGGGGTGCTTTGTGGTTTTTTTTTTAGGCTTAATGTTCCCATAATGATTGTCAAATGCCACCAAAAAAATGGGGCATTTTGCAGAAAAGTAAGTCATCTGTATTTTGAACACCATCCACAGAACTCTGCTCTCGCACCAAAGACGTAAAATCCTTCCATACTTCCTCAACCCTTCATATAGATTTTTTTCCTGAAGAATTAATGAGTAGATTAGTTGTACCTCTGTTTATAACACATTTTCTTTTTTTTTTTTGCAAAATATCTCCTAATTCAGTGTGAAAAAAACTGATATAACTATCTACCTCAGGAATGAAAATAATTCCTAGTATCAAACCTGCACAAAAATAAGATGAAAATAAAGTGACCACAGTATTAGTGAAGTAGTTGTAATGATTTCAGAAAAGCGCACCCCTTAGGTGTAAAATGATGTCAAATTTTTCTAGAAGCATTAGTGCTTGTTACTGTGGGTGTACATTAAGTGAACCCATTTTACACGAATTCTAGTACATAAACTGTTTACTTCAACTAAAAAACTCAAGTGAAATATCTGGCAAAAAATTTTCTGTTTTCTGTTTAAATTTAAATAAAATGGACAGCATGGACCTGATGTTTGATTCCCATGAAGATAAGGCGTTCTGCAGAATTTATTTGCATTCCAGAAATAGAACAAACCTTGATAGGAGCATGCGGATTTGTCCAGTTTTTGTGGGGAAGAGTTAGGATTTTGATTTTGACATGATGAAGAAATGATGTTAATAATTACAATTATAGTTATTATTTTTAAAATAGCAATTATGAGCATAAGGACTGATAATAATTATAATAAGAACAACCAAGAAAGTAAAAGATTGCATTAAAGTGCGTTTTATTTTTTAATAATCTGTGAGTTAATTGGCAAATTAGCAATGTTTAATTTTTCCTTCAAAGTATTTTCTATTTTAAGCAGTGATCTTTTTTTCCTCAAAACTTTTAGAAGCTTGTGAAACGTTTATATTTAAGGCACATTTGCTGTATTTTGTGACTTCACTTGCAGCTATTCCTACTGGTCTGTGAGCCGCACTTTGTGCCCAGTGGACAAAAACCACAGGGCACACATGAAGAAAGAGCAGCTGATATATGTGACGATCTCGTCCATGTCACATGAAGACAGAGACTTCCGCCTAACAGCTTATAAGATTGATAACTTTGAAGTGGAGTAAGTTGAAGAGTTAAACTGAAGTCATTTACAGATTTCATTAATTTGCTGCTGAATTTACCAAAAAATTTCAGAAAACTTGAGTTTTGGTATCAATCCTTTCCTTTCCGAAAAATGTATGTTTTTGATCTAAAAAAAAATCAACACTTTGAAGTAAAGTGACTTAAGGGGGGCATTTTGGTGGCACAGTGGATAGCGAATTTGCTCTGAGATCTGCAGGAACCCTTCTACCTCAGGTTTGAGCCCTGACACTAATGCCTTGGCCTAATGGAGGGCCTGAAAATCTGAGATCACGTTGTTGTGGGCTGGCTATATACAAAAACCAAAAGCCAAAAATAAAAGTGACTTAAAGGATGCATTATTTGAAGATGGTCTTTACTTTGTGTACCTTGTCAGCCAAGCTTACCTCAAATACAGATAGGATCTGGTGTCGAAAACTTAAAGCTAGACTAATAAAAACTGCAGATTCATGGGATTCCTATAGTGCATGAGACTGAAATCAATCATTTGATGGCTCAATTTTGTATTCGCTGTGAAACAGAGGACAAAATTGGATTTGCCTCATTTTGCCCAGGAAACCTTCATTTTCACAACAACATTTAACAAGAATTTTTCAACTCAAGAAGTGTGGAGGGCCTATAAAGCCGGCCAATATTCTGGATTTTCCGGTTTCTGTAATATACAAAAAAAAAAAAATAGATGTTCATTTTGTAAAATGGTCATTGCTCTGCAGTTTAGTGTAAATAGTTTTATTCTAAAGTGACACGTCATGGCTTGAGTAAGATTTGCTTGACCATGCATCGGGAGAGCATAAATCAAAAGTCTCAGGCTTTCTTCGCAGGAAGTGTAGGAGCTAATCATTCACGTCAATATGACTGTTTAAACCTTCTCTGTCTGTTGCTAAACCTGTGTCTTATTTTTTTTTTTCTTTTTTGTGTGGCTTTCTCTTTATCAGGCACGACGTTCCAAAGACATTCAATGTGAGCGTGGCGAGACCAAAATACTACATGTACAGTTTTCCTGAGGGAGTCGACCATGTTGTGCTCAGAGTCACCTCAGAATCAAAAATGTGCATGACGGTCTCGATCCAGAAAATAAAGGTATGTTCTCTCTTCTCCTGCTCATCCTCTCTCCTCTCCTCCTCTGTAGCCTTCCTCCTGCTGCTTCTTCCCTTTTTTTTTTCATCCTCATCCTCTTTTCTTCCCCTTGTCCTTCCTCTTTTGCTTATTTTCTTCCTGAGCCCTTCCCCCTCTCCCCTTTTTGTCCTTATCTCTTGTTCCTCTTCTACTCTCCTGCTGCTTCCTCCTCTATCTTTTCCTCATTCTCATTCTCTTTTTTCCTCCCTCTCATCCTCATACCGTCGCTTGTCCTCCTGATCCTCCCTCTATCCTCTTTATCTCCAGCTCTTCCCTATGATCCTCCTCCTGCCACCTCTCTCTTTTTCCTCATCCTCGTCCTCTCTTTTTTCCATCTCACCCTCATCTTCTTTTTGTTCTCTTTTTATTGTTTTTTTTTTCTTTAATACTAATTTTTTTTTTTTACCTCCTCTCTGTCCTCCTTTTTTTGTGTTGCTGGTTTCATTGGCAAAATATTTTCAGTGAGTCTTCTGACATTTGAATGATTCTTTTTTAGCTTGATGATATAATTTTAGAATAGATGTCCAAAACAATTTTAATTCCTTTTCAAATAAGAATCAATACTAACAATACAACAACCATTGCCATAAAGAGAGCAGAATTTTCCACCCTTCTCTTCAACTTTCATAAACATGCTTGCACTAGACATGGAATTAAAACTGAATTTCTCTTATTTCACCAAAAAAAAAAAAAAAAACATCTTCGTTTTGCTTAGATTGATGTTTATATCTTTGCCCATTCAATAAGATGCGAACATTCAATTTTCATCATGATGAAAATGTTTTCTGTAATCTCATTTATTTTTTTCTGTTCTTCATTTATAGTGTCCTGTGTTTGATCTAGACACCAATGTGGAATTTGAAGGAAAATACCAGACCATGTCAACTCATTCTACAATGCTTTTAAAGGTAGGCTATCCTAAAGCCTGCAGGTTTTTTGTTAATTTTTTTTTTCTAAGGAGTGCTCGTTTGCTAGTTGTTAAAAGTTTCAGTCTTATTAACTCAAAGAGGAGGAAACTAAGTCTGTGAAAGAAGCTCTTTTTGCTGTTTGCTGTTTCTTGTTTCGGTGCAATTGAGATGTTTGACTTTTTAAAATGATGAATTTCTTAAAAAAAAAAAAAAAATCATATTTATTTTGAAAACTTCTTCTGATTATCAACACCATTCTTATTTTTTTCTGTGATATTTTTTACTAGAATTAAAACCATTATACTTTTTTTGAAAACACTAGAGTGCTTGTACTTTTGTACGTAATTCTCTTATATTGTTTGTATGTGTTTGGTCTGTTTTTGTTCCAGAGAGAAGATTATCCTGATCTGAACGGTGTCTACATTGTGTTCATCACAAAGCCGGACGATGAAGATTGTACTGGTTACCTGAGAGCGACGACTCTCACCCACAGCAATACAACTGTGGAGAGAATGAAGACGGTCAACATTATTGTATCTGAAACCATCACCAGTAAGGATTTTCGCTCATGATCAAGAATTTATTAGTGTTGTTTCCTGTCTGCATAAATATTGTTTAAGTTGTATGGAGCTAGAGCTAAAAAAACGTCTAGAGACATTTGTGTTAAAAAAAAGCAAGAATTAATGAGTACATGCATTCTTTGGCACGTGTGGAAATGCATGAGAAAATTTACCTTAATTGTCCAAATTTTCGCAAAATTTTAACAATGCATGAATAAAATTATTTTTAGACTATAAGTGAAAAAATGATTTTCCCAGATTTGGATTACATTTGGATTGAAAAATCCACTGACAAAATACTACATAAATAAGGATAAAAAAAAATTTTTTTTGAGAGTGATATTTTTATACCCATGAAGCAATTAAATTTTTTTTTTTTCCTCCATTATTCGAGGTTTCATGTGTGCAGTCTCAACACAATATGAAGCTTTAGCATCATGACTCGAATACAGTATGGAGTTCCTTCCATCTAAATTCACCTTGAGAGTTGTGTCCTAAACAACAAGCCTTGACAACAAACTACCGAGATAGAGCCTGCCCTTGATACTCTGGCCTGGGGAGTGCCGAAGAGCTTGATATCATCTGTAGCAGATTGGTTTTGTGGACATAAACATAAAAAAGAAAAAAAAATGGCTTGAAGGAAAGTGCATAGAGAGATGCACGGGTGCTGGCACTAGCGAGCAAGGCACCCGATGATAATGATGTTGACCCTTGTGTGCCTAAAAATTGATTTTTAAGCCTTTACCTCCTCAGCAAGTTTTGGTATGAGGAGGATTATTTCTTTCGTGATTGGTTTTTGGTTTTTGGTCCACAACAAGATGATCTCAGGCTTTCAGGTCCTCCGTCAAGCCAGTATGCTGGTGGCAGGGCTCGAACCCGCGATAGAGGGGTTCCCTGCAGGTCTCAGGAGGCAGTCGCTAGCCACTGTGCCACCGACACCCCTTTCTTTTATGAAAGTGTGCTATTTTTCTGTCCTCAGACGCTCAGTACTGGAGGGCAACGACTGCAGCTTTTGGCTTCTTCCTTGTATTCTATGTTTTGGCATTTATTCTCTTCTGTGTTTGCCATGGCTGGTGAGTAACATAGAAATTTTCCTGTTCTGAGAAGTTGTGGCTTAGATGTGTAATTTTTTTTTTTGTATACTTTTAGAGTGACATGTACAAAATGGTTGTGTCTTGGAACTTGCGTTATCTCCATCTGAAAATGTTTAGGTTCAATGATAAGAAAGAGTGTGGATTTGAGAAACATCCAAAAATGTCTTTGTTTTCCTTCCATGAGCTTTGTGAAAAGCCATCGAATACACTGAGTATAAGCTATGACTTAATTGTTCTTCATAATCTCACTTGTTTCATAAATTGTCGACTTTTTTTGGTTTGTTTTTTTTTTTGTTTTTTTTTTAGAATAGGATTAAAAAAAACAATGAAGGTCTTCATAATCACGACTCTGAATAAACTCGATTTTCCTTTCCCAATGTGAATGTAGTGATACGACAAAATGAAATATTTTATGGACTGATTGCCTAAGGGAAAATCGAGATTCAGCCTTCCTAGAAAGTATCCACCATAGGGAATCTAGGTAGTGATATCAAACTTTGCAAGGCTTCCTAAAAGGCTGAGAGTGAATTTTAGCTTGAACTATTGAGAACTCTCACAGCTTTTTAACACTATTGTTCCTGCTGCAAAAAATCTCTTTATTCTAGGATGCCGCTACAATTTTAAGCTTGCTATAAAGTGTTTTTTTTCTAACTTTTGAAACTTTACAATATAATAAATATTATTTGATGTCTGAAGAATCCATATTTTATCATATCTCAGCTCCTTGTCAATTTTTCTTTCTCTTTTTTTTCTCTCCTTCCCAGGGGCCTGCCCAAAAGTTTTTCAGAGATGTCTCAGGAAGATTTAGGTTTGTTTCCAGCATATATATATATATATATATATATATATATATATATATATATATATATATATATATTTAAAAATAGCACAATGAACAATTTTGTATATTTCAGTTCTCCTTTTCCAAATTGTGATAGCATAATTTAAACCCAGTTGGCTACCAAGCCAGAGGTGGGTTCGAATCCCAGTCCTGACCAAATGAAGTTATCATTGCTCCTCTGTGTCCACCCAGCACTAAATGGGTAGCTAGGTCTCTTAAAGCGTGGCAAAAGTAAAGGCAGCGAGGAAAGCAATGGAAAAGTACCTCATAATGCCGTATGCCAAGAACAATCAGGACCCTACTCCTGTTTCCCCAATGCTTGGACTTTCTTGTGACCCACTTTCCTTTTTTTATAATGTAAGCGCTGGGCCTTAAATGTGGTAGACGTGTTGTAATGGCCAGGCTTTGAGGTCTCCTAACTTCCCCCACAAATCTTATTTAGCAGAGTTTGTCTTAACCTTATTTATTTAGGAGAAAAAACAACAACAAATAACTTTGATTATTGGAGTTCTTATGGTTCAGATTTTGGCAAATTTATTTTGCTGTTACTATCAAAATGAGATGTTTTACATACAGTAAAAAAAGTGCCTAAAAACTATTTATTTAATCCATAGTGGAGAGCATTCTCCATCTCTTACAATAATTTATGCAATTATATTTTTTACTTCAAGCCTCTCATGAACATTTTGATAAAAAGTTTGGTGATCAAAATAGAGTTTAAGGCTATCATAAATGTGCCCAATTTAAAAACAAACGAAAACCCAAAACAAAACTTAAAAAAAAAATCACCTCATATACCCAACAACATTTATTTGAAATTTTTTTACAGAAATTTTAATTTGAAGCTATTTGACTTATTAGGATCCCACAGCTTTGCAAGTTACAGTAGCCAAAGAAAAAAGTGCTTAAAAATGCAAGCTGAACTAGAAGTACTAATATTTGTATGGAACTTAGTGATGAAAAAAATTAGCACTCGTATCACTGATAGGTTATAGACATGCTTCCAGATCAGCCCTGCCCTTGCCAAATGTATTGTTGTATCGGTAGTGTTAAGTCTTTAAGACCGATTGCACTTCGTTTGGCTTCAGCATTATAGGGGAACTTACAGTTTCAGTGTGTATGTTTGTGCATGTGTGTGTGTGTGCCCCTTTTTTGGGGCAGCAAAATTATCATTGCATATTCAGTTATCGAATTTGACCTCTCGAATGAATTGTCTGTCAGCAATTATTGCCCAACAGAGATCAAAAGCAAAGTATTTTAATTTAGTAAGAGCCATTGAAAAAGAAATATCTTTTGCCCAAAACCAATGGTCAACTTTTAGAAACCTGGCTAAAGGTTTTTTTTTTTTTTTCATTTTTTTTTTTTGTTTAATATTTGTGGCAGTGCTCGACAATTTTACTTTATATCTCTGTTTACGTGATTGGCGACAAATGACTCTTTTCAAATGGACATGAATCATTTTTTTTCCCCCACTCAGAATTAGTTATTCAACATTGCAGTGTGGAAGCAGTTTGCACTTGCAAACTAATATTTGTATTTTCATTCCTTTCTTGTCAAATGCAGAAGTAGCTCGCTCTTTGCTAGAGGAA
>BLXT01005381.1:424264-434421 GCA_019648995.1 Plakobranchus ocellatus
CAGATGAATATTCCAAGGACCAGGAAAAAATGATACGAATTATGAAGTAAGCCGAAGAAACTCATGAGCAAAAAATTGCAAAAAATATTGAAGAAACAGAAAGAGAGAGAGAGAGAGAGAGAGAGAGAGAGAGAGAGAGAGAGAGAGAGAGAGAGATAGAGAGAGAGAGAGAGAGGGACACGAAAGCTGCTCTCAGAAGAGAAAACAAGTGAAAGCAATTTTATGAATCATATGTAAACGAACGCCCAGCACCTGAAAACGGAGTGTGCCAATGCATTTGGAGAAAAAAAAGGATTTAGGGTTAATATATATATATATATATATATATATATATATATATATATATACATATACAACACAGGCGCGAGCAGGGTTAAACAAGTTCTCGTGCTAGGACAAACGCATACCATATGGTTCATCTTTAGACTCTACCATCTGCATATAATCACTCATCCTATTACGCTCATGCGCTTGATAAAGAATTAAACAGAAATCACAGATAATTTGTGATCTCAAACTTTTGATAAACCTCAAATATATGCTTAAAAAAAATTGCTGGACTTGACTCATGTTCCTCGTTTAAAAGAAATCACAAGAAGATATCAGATTCGGTGCGTCGTTTTTTCTGCAGTTTTGGAAGAAACCAAAGGCAGATGTCGAAGTTCACCCGTTTCTTTATAGAGATCATGAAAAAAAATTGATATTTCTTAAAGATACTCAATAAAAGGATTTCTCTTAATAATTACGGGCAAGATTGGCTCTTTTCGAGAGAGCAGAGCCAAATTAATGTTTACAAAAAGGTTAAATGTCATTATTAGATACACTTGTACTTGTACGCAAGGAGTATAATAAGAGAAGGGAACTTATTGCAGGAAAAGCTAAATCAAATATTAGTAGGCCCAGAGAGAGAGAGAGAAATGAATATAATACATTGATGTGTGAATGCCATCGAAAACAAATGGTAAAATTTTTTGGACGGCCTGAACAACAACAACAACAAAACAGGAAAGGTGAGAAAGACTTTCACAAATTAACGAAAGCCGCCATCTCTTACAGACCCTTCTCTCTCCATCAGACCATCTTCTTTGGCCTTTTTTAATAGGGCTGGTGGCGCAGTGGCTAGCGACACTTGCCCTGAATTTTATTGAAATTGACTGTCAGTTGACAATAACAGTCGAAGCTCTAAAGTCGCATGTCTATACTCACAAAAAATTAGAGGGATATTTCGTGGCACAGTCGCTAGGGAACCGGCCCTGAGATCTGAAAAAAAAAGCGACTTTTCTGTCACGAGTTCGGGCTCCACCATCGACTCTCTGGCGCTAATGCAAACCTAAAAGCCTGATATCACCTTGCTATAAACGGGCAATATGCACAAACATCCCCCCTCCCTTATCTTTAAAAAATAAAATGAAAATATATCGAAGAGGAAAAATAAAACCTTCAAGAAAATGAAAGGAATTTTAGTTTTTTTAATGTTGAAGGCACAATGGAGGCAAAAATATTTATTTTTTCCTGTTCTCTCATTTTATTTTGCCTGTATAAAATCTCTAACTCGCCATTGCATCCTTCTTGTAACCTGCAATGTTATCAACGTCTGAATCATATATATATATATATATATATATATATATATATATATATATAATTATATATATATATATTTTTCTTTTCTTTTTGAAAAGCAGCGCCAGGTACCTGGAATCAGGATCACTTAGTCTGTATAGTTTGTGTACCCAATACTTCATGGAGATGTAAATATATCAGAGTGAAGCAAACAAACTGAAAGATAAGGCAAAAATTTAGGGGAGGTCACATTATGTAGTGAAATTTCAGCAGACCACAGGTGATTCATGCCAGGTTGCGGTTAGAGCTCTGAAAATTTGGTTACACACGCTGACCTACATAGTCCTTCCTGGCAAAGATATAAATAAGACAAATTGCAATAAATAGCTGATTTGTCTTACTTAAGTCTCACTGAGATACATGGATGAAGATGAAATGAAAGAGCGTTTGATAAATATTTGTCATTTGATTCTTTAATGTGGTTTGCCTCTTAGAAAAATCTTATGCAATATAAAACTACCTTCTCTCTCTCCCTGCTTCTACTGGGCTCTCTTTCCCTTTCTCTTTTTCTGTCTATCTATTTCTATTCGCGTGTGAGTGTGAGTGTGTGTGTGTGTGTGTGTGTGTTTCCCTCTCTTTTTCTCTCACTTTCGCTCTCTATGTCTCATTCGATCTATTTTTGTCTAAGAATCTGTCTCGCTGTCTGTCTCTCCGTCTCACTATATTTGCCTATCTGTCTCTATTTCTCTCTCTCTCTCTCTCTCTCTCTCTCTCTCTATATATATATATATATATATATATATATATATATATATATCTATATATATATACATATATTCCCATTCTCGATCTCTCTCTCTCTTTCTCTCTCTCTCTCTATATATATATATATATAACATATAATTATATATTTTTCCATTCTCGATCTCTCTCTCTCTCTTTCTCTCTTTCTCTCTCTATTCTCACATGAGACTCCTTCCATGTCTGGAGACTCATTTCTCCCTGGTTTTTCTGATCTAACTGTAAGTTGTTTAGAACTCTGTCTTATCAGCTTTAAACCTTTAACCGATGGAGAGGTCGATGTACTAAATGTGTGTTGTAACAAGCGGCCTGCAACTCTTCACCTGGTACCAACAGCATCTCTGAATGACAGCTTCACTTAAATGTAAAGAAAGACAGAACCTTCATCACGTATTATCTCAATACAATTCGTCTCAAATCTTTGTTTTAATCTCTAACGCATGGTTTGATATTTTATTTTATTTTTTATAGCACAGATTTATAGATTTGCCTGCTATTTAAGTCAAGTTTGCTTCAGATATTTTTCTTTGAAACGTTGATAAAGTAATTTTAAGAGTCTTTATTTGTTTCGTATCATAAATAAAGAATGTAGTGACAAAACAAATTTTAAAACAAATGTATCCTTTGTGAACCACTGAGACTCACGTATTCTGGCGTAAACCATCTTGATAACTAACACGACACTGTTTACCGCTTTTCTTTGCTATCTGTAACCAAACTACAACTACTTTGTATAACATGTAAGTATCGTAGCCGACATAGATTTTATATAGTGTAGAAAAGAGCAACGGCAAACATATCGTATCAGTTATCACTCTTGTTGCTGGCAATACACTTTGACCCAAACCCAGACCTTTTGAACATAACACTTGAGGTACTTCAAGACAGATCTAGATCTAGGTCTCGATGCCTCTGTGTGTTTAGACACTTACTTTCCAATAACAAGACGGATCTTTTGTACACCTAAACAAAACTGGCCTATCAAACAAATGAAATAAACAATTCAGTCAGGTTTGTGAAACCATACTCTGATAAAATTTATTATGAATGAAACATCAAAGATTTGACCCAGATCGTTTTCGTGAGTTTTACTTGATCACAAAGGCCAGAGGATGAAAAAAGACTTTCTGTATTTACCAGCCCTGATTGCCTTTAAATTGTATTGGAAAGAAATCTTGTTGGAGAAAAAGAATTAACAAAATTGAGATTGAAAGGTTTGGAAGATAAAAGTTTGAAACATTCTGCGCGGCGAAACTAGAAAAAAAAAACAAAACGGGTAAATCCGAAGATGCGTAGTTTAAACAAGAAGTGCTTTTATCTTCTGTATGATTCAGTGTGTGAGTTGTATCTTTTTCAAAGTACACCAGATAAAAGAAAAATCTGGATAATTGCGCGCGTCTGTATCAAAAGAAAGACTTTTCTTGGTTTCGTTTAAGCGTGCCGCCATTTAAACGCACTTCCACATACATGCACGATAAAAAGTTGTTTCAAAGCATCTTAATAGATATTACGCAGATTTCGGGCTACAAAATGAAACAAAACGGTGATTTCTTTCTTCCTTTTTAATTGATATGAAAAAATGAGAGAGAGAGATGAAATAAGAGAAAAAGAAAAACAGAGCGAGAGAAAGAGAAAGACAAAGAGAGATGAAATAAGAGAAAAAGAAAAACAGAGCAAGAGAAAGAGAGAGACAAAGAGAGATGAAATAAGAGAAAAAGAAAAAGAAAGCGAGAGAGAGAGAGAGCGCATGAAAGAGAGAGAAACTTACCCGACAGACAGACAGACGGACAGACAGACAGATAGACACACAGACAGACAGAAAGAGTATAAAAAATTAATAAAAAGTAAATAGAACAAAGAATCTTTTTTTCCCTAATCAAAACAAATTCTAAATTTTATTCATTCACTCCTTCCCTCCCAGATTTATCTATTTCCCCAGACACCTTCAATAATAACGTCTCTCTCTCTTACATTCAACTATCGCACAGATCCTTCTTTGGATTTCCAAAACGTCTGGATGAGCGTGACAGGTATTCCTTGTGTTGGAAAGCGAAAACCCGTTTCAGGTTCTACTGATGCGTAAAACAGGTGTGCAAAATAACAACAATAACATTCGCCTGGTATTGATCATCTAATATGCTGTGAAACTGAAACTACAGAATTTCACACTAAAAACTGTTTTTTGTTTTTTTTTTTTCCAAGATGTTATGTGTCGAATTCTCATGATCCATGTAAGATTAAGATGCGGCAAATTATAACTATCCGTAACATAGAGAAAATGAAAAAATGTCTATCCCTCCTCTCTCCATCTCTCCCTCTCTCTGTTTCTTTGTCTGTCTGTCTGTCTATCTGTCTGTCTGTGTGTCTGTCTGTCTCTCTCTCTCTCTCTCTCTCTCTCTCTCTCTCTCTCTCTTTCTTCATCTCTCTCACTGGATAGTTTGAAAGAAACAGATTTGTAAGGGTCGAGATATATCCTTGAAAAGAACAACATAAAATGCGAGAAAGCGTAACTACACTGATAATTCTTTGCCAACAGTATTATTATAAAAGGATGGAATACCAATATTGTATATAAAATAAAAATTTCAAAAAAAATAAATAAGGGACAATACATGATATAGCTTTATTACACAAGGTAGAACTATATGAACGAAATGATTACCATTCCCACAAAATTAGAAAAGTGCAGCAAGCTTTTGATGTTATTCATCAATCTTCATATCTATTTATCCACCCATCCACGCGTAGATCTATCTGTCTATCTATCTATCTATCTATCTATCTATCTATCTATCTATCTATCTATCTATCTATCTATCTATCTATCTATCTGTCTGCCTCTCGGTCTATCTTTCCATCTGTCTGTTTATCTATCTTTCTACCTGTTGCCTACCTCTCTTTATATATTTGTTTCTATGACTATCTCTCTATCTTCACTACTCCTCTCTTTTATCAAGCAATATCTGTACTCTTTTTTCCCCCTCCTTTTTTGCTGTCAATCTATCCATGCCTGGTTTCCTCTAAATCCATCCATTGCCAATAACAGCACACTGGGACAGATCGTTTGACTTACCAAAGACATTTAGAGACGATTCGCACACCGTATCTTGCCAACAACGCTAAACATTGTACACTAAAAATACACCACCTTTTTATTAAAAGCTATTGTTACCGTTGCCAAATCAGACATGAACGCATTTTATTATGACAAACATATCTCGGTTAACATGCTTTGAAGAATGTGGTATCATTACATGTATGAAAATCTTTTCTCATCTTTACAAATCTAAAACAAAAATTTCAAGAGCAACGGGCCTTATCTTTTTTCCCTATTTTCTACTTCGCTAAGAGTAAAAATGTCAACAGTTTTCTCTCTCTCGCTATCTCACTCATTCACTCACTCACTCACTCACTCACTCACTCTCTCTCTCTCTCTCTCTCTCTCTCTCTCTCTCTTTCTCTTTCTCTTCACTATTAGTCCGAGTTGTCCTGTCTTCTTCTCTCTCTGGATGTGCCACAATCTCTTTCTCTCTCTCTCTGTCTGTCTCTTTCTCTATCTCTCCCTCCCTCAATTCTCTCCTTTTTTTTTTTTTGGCGTCGTCCAATAAGGCAAATCGAAAGCTACCGAGATTCCCTTGTGAGCACCAAGGCAAAAGTTCTATGCGTTTTTCTCCACGCTTCGTTAGATTTCCCCGTCACGACAAAATGTTACCTCAGGTAATATTTTACCCCTGGGGCCTTTTCATGTCACCCTCTCGCTCATTTCTGTTTTATTTTCATTTTTTGTTTCTACAATCATCTTAGTTTATTCTCTATCTTTTTTGTATTCGTATTTTTTTCTGCCCACAGATGAGTACACCAGGGCCAGTATTGACTTCCAGACCTGGTTCGATCAACGGGAACATTCAGAGTAAGCTTTGATGTGAATGGTACAGGGGAAATAATTTGCGACGCTCCATTTACCTCCCTTTTTAGCTCTATTCTAGTCGGAGTAATGTGCCCCTTCCGGATCTTTATGTCAATCATTCGAGTTTTTCCAATCCCAGGTTTTTTTGTTTTGTTTGTTTGTTTGCAGCAAAGATGGGAATAGTTAGTCCCTATTTAAAATCTCTCTCTGTGTCTCTCTCCATTTATATCTCTCTTCTCTCTTTCTTTTTCTCCCTTTCTCATTCTGTGATTATGTGTAGGTGTCTCTCTCCCTCTGTCTGTCTCTGCCTTTGTCTTTTTCTCTCTCAAATTCTCTCCTTTTTAGAAACAAAATATGTTGGCTCTTTCTCTCTTTCTCTCTCTCTCTCTCTCTCTCTCTCTCTCTCACTTACTCTTTCTCTCTCTATCTATCTACCTTACTTTTCTATCAGCTCTTCTACCTCCACTCCTTTTTCTTTTTTTTTTATCTCTCAATATGCAAATGTTTTACCATCTCCCATTCATCGGACATTTTATCTCTTCATCCAATTACACTTCAACATAAACTGTTTTACTTAAAAACAAAGAAGTGATGACGTTGATGACGTTGATGATGATGATGATGATGAAGATGATGATGATGACGTTGATGATGATGATGATGATGAAGATGATGATAATGACGATGATGATGATGATGATGATGATGATGATGATGATGATGATGATGATGATGATGATGATAATAATAATAATAATAATAATAATAATAATAATAATAATAATAATAATAATAATAACAATAATAATAATAATAATAATAATAATAATAATAATAATTATAATCATAAACGCCACAAACAAATAAAACCTAAAAAAACCCAGCAACAACAAAACTCTAAAAAGCGAGATGTGAGGCACACCACGTTTGTTGAAATTATTTCCTACCTTTTTTCTACTCTTTTTCTTTTTTTTTTTTTTTGGCCCTTTCAACCTAGCTTACAGCCTCCCTAACGATGTAACCAGACCACAGGTAACGACCACACCTCCATAGCGTCATCGCCTGTACATCAACAGTTCCATTCAACTCTCCAGGGATGCATATCAGACTGCATCACATCCCTGTCTGTCCATCTTACTATCCTCCATTTCCCTATATGGGCGAGTGTATTGGACACTGCGTCAGTCATCTATATTTAACTTACTGCTCGATAAAGTTTACAAGATATTTGGAAACGAAAATCGTGGCGACCTTCGATGGCGACGTCATTATATGCTTTTCATGGAACCAGCCAATTTGAACGCTCTCTCTCTCTCTCTCTCTCTCTCTCTCTCTCTCTCTCTCTATCTATCTATCTATCTATCTATCTATCTATATTTCTATCTATCTATCTATTTTCCTTTCTTTCGTCTCTCCAACTCACCACACATTGGTTCGTTCCCCAAAAAGTGTATAATGAAGTCAGTATTTCACGTACAACGGATTTTTTTAACCCCGTTTGAGAACTTCAGACACTGTAAAGGCAGGTTCGAAATGTAATGTATAAACACAGTGTGCATAAAGTCAAATATTCGCCTCTAACTAACGATAATTCATTCACAATTTTCTTCCTTAGCAAAGGGAGAGTTTAGTGGCATAGTGGCTAGCGGACCAACCCTCAGATCTGCAGAGGTTCCTCTGCTCTGAATTCGAGCCCCGTTACATGCGCGCTGGCCTGATGGAGGGCCTGATAGCCACCACCCTGTTGTAGACAAGCTATATACACAAAAAACCAAAACTATCAACCAAAGAGCATTTTAATTCAAATAATATTGCATTTGCAGTTTTCAAAGATTCTGGTATTTTGAAAAAAGATACCAGCAATCAAAGTGACATTAATGTCAAATTATAAGAAAGATATCAATTTTTCAAACTCCTATAATTCTGTGCCGATACTATTGAAATCTATCTCAAACGCTTGATTTGCAACACATAAAAAAATTAGTCTCAAATTCTAAACTTTTAAAGATCAGTTTTTTTAAGTAAGTGGCTTTAAAGAGGGTTTCTCAATCATGCAATTGTAGCATAGCGACTAGTTTTTGTTTTCTCTCTGTTTTCCTCCCGTGCTTTGCAATTTTTGGCGAAGTGATGAAATTTCTCTCTCTCCCTCCCCTTCTTTCTCACTCATTCTCCATCTTTCTGTCGATCACTTTCTATGTCTATTCCTCTCTCATTGTCGCACTCTCTCTCTCTCTCCGTCTCTCTCACCCAGCCTGTCATTCTTCTCCCCATCTCTCTCGACTCTCTTTCGCTCACTTGCCTTGCCGCACCTCCTCTCCACCCCCCCCCCCCCCCCCCCNNNACACACACACCTCCCCAAATCTTCCATTCTTCACCTACAAACATTTTTACGTGTAGAAAACAAGATAGAACTACAAGCTTCAAATTTCCAGAAACGCGATCCTGCAAAGCTATACCTTTTTCAACGGGGCAAAACAAAGTATACCATTATTGAACCTGTCCTTAAAAAACACTTAACCTCAAAAATCACGAATACATGAGCCAGAAAAACTGTTCTCATCTCCTTCTGATCTTCTCTTTCTTTTGCTGTAAAGAAAATGTTCAGGTGTTGTGGGAAAAGCCGAACACGACGAGAGATGGAGGGGCGGTGGAGCATTCAGGTTTGAGGACCTGGCAATCCAACAAACGGTAGTTTTAAGTGTACAAATACCAGTGCTATCGTAACTACATTATAGCTTTTTATAGGCATTTGATTACATTTTCAAATACTCCAGAATAAACGAAAGTTATTCAGAACAACAGGTAGATTTAAGTCTTGCATCGCCTCGCACGTGAATATGTCTAGTGATTGATTTTTGTGTATAGCCAGTCAACAACTGTACAAGCTTCGGGCCCTCTGTCAGGCCAGAGCATCGGTGGCGGGGCTCGAATCCGCGATAGGAGGATCCCTGCGGATCTCAAAGCGGGCTTGCTATCGACTGTGCCACCAAAATCCCCTTTATAAATAGTCACAACGTAAGACGCACAGACAAACATTATTGTAGGCTTTTTGATTAACGTGTGCACGGTCGCACCACACGTGAAGGCAAAGTTGACAACGTTTGTAGAATTGGAATTAGAATCCTACACAACACCATGTGACCTTAAAAAGGCGGAAAACAGAAAACAAACAACTACAGGAAATTACAAATCTATAGATAAATAAATAAATAAATAAATAAATAAATTGTGTATGTGACTTCAGATTGTTTTGGAAAAGACCGGAGTAGATTTTACGCCATATCCGTGAAATGTTTTGCAGTCGAGGCACAGAATTAGCTGCTTTGGTGCTTTACTACCTTGTATTCTTTGGTGTGTTGTTTACTGTGTTGTGTGTTGTGTATTGTGTTGTGTTTTGTACTGTGTTGTGTGTTATGAGGTGTGTTATATAGTGTGTTTTGAGTTGTGTGTTCTACTGTGTGCTGAGTTGTGTGTTTTGATAGTAATTAAGTGTGAGCGGAGGCTTGCATTTGTAGGGCTGACACGTCAGGCTCGGGCGAGCGTGTCACATTGCTCAGGCTTCTTGGCGTGTTCTCCAATTAGGGAAAAAAAAATCTCATGGGGAAAAGAGTGAGAAAGAAGCATCGTGTCACCACTAAAACAAACAATAAGAATTTATAGACTTGCACTGGAAAGAGAAGAAGTTATGAGAGAAAGAGAGAGCGAGAAAGAGAGAGAGAGAGAGAGAGAGAGAGAGAGAAAGAGAGAGAGGTAAAGAGAGAGGGATGAATCAGACAGAAAAGATAGAAATATATCGATACAGGTGCAAAAAAAATGAAAGGAGAGATAGAGAGAGAGAGAGAGAGAGAGAGAGAGAGAGAGAGAGCTTTCGGGAGTAAGAGAAAGG
>BLXT01005385.1:16374-33069 GCA_019648995.1 Plakobranchus ocellatus
GTGTATTTTACCCTCCCCCTCTCTTCCTCCGATAGGTCTAGGCGTTGGCGGCTCGCGCATCACTAGGCCTACAGTCTCATCACTTTCTCCCCTCCCCCCTCACATACATCAGTACCGGTACTGCTGTTTTGACACGTTGCTCGCCCCTTCCCAATCACACACAGTTCTGTGTATCCATGTAATCACCTAATCGGCCGTGTAGAATCTAGATCTATAATCTTAAAGTTAAAACCCGTCACTGTAGGTTTGACTCTACACTGGAGCAGTCGATTCGCTATAAAATCACAGCATTTTTTACCGCTTCGTTCAAGATTCCATTAGATTTAGAAACATGGCTGGAAGAAAACTCACTATTTTGCCGCTGAAACGCAAAATTGATTAATTGAGGCGGTTGAAAGTGGCAAGAAGCAAGAGATCGTAGCCGAGGAATTTCAAATCCCTGCCAATAGCGTCTCAACTATTATGAAACGCAAAGACCATTATAGAGAGCAGTTCTACTCGGGCCGAGTTGATGTTAACAAGCAGCGTGCTAGACTAACAAACCATGATGACGTGAAAGCTGCACTTCTGAGATGGTTTACTGAAGTGCGAGGAAACAACATTCCAATCAGTGGACCTATGATGAAAACAAAAGCAACCTCGATTGCGGAAACTCTCGGCAAAAACAACTGGGAATGCAACGAAGGCTGGATCGCCAGATTCAAAAAGAGACACCACATTGTCTTTAAAACGTTGTGTGGTGAAAGCTCATCAGTTGATGATGCTTCACTGAACCAATGGCGAGATAATGTTCTGAAAAAAATGTTGTCAAAGTATGAGCCGTTTGATGTGTACAACGCAGACGAAACCGGTCTGCTTTGGCGACTTCTTCCCAACAAGACTATGGATTTTAAGGGCCAGGAGTGTCATGGATGGAGGAAAGGCCCCAAAAGACAGGATAACCGTGCTGACCTGTGCCAACATGGATGGGAGCCACAAACTGCCTTTGTTGGTTATAGGCAAGTTCTAGACCCCACGATGCTTCAAAGGAGTACGCAAACTTCCTGTCTGTTATCAGTCAAACTCCAAGGCATGGATGACTGCTGCCATTTTTACGGAATGGACCCAGGAGTTTGACAGGACGATGCATTGCCAAAAGAAAAGTTTTGCTGACTCTTGATAACTGCACAGCGCATCCAAAAGTCACCAATCTAAAGGCTGTGGAACTCTTGTTTTTGCCACCCAACACTACCTCCAAGTCTCAGCCCTGCGACATGGGCATCATAAATAACGTGAAGTGTCACTGCAGAGGGACTCTACTCAAGAGGCTCATCGATTATATCGACAAAGGCAATGACTTCAACAATTTTAAACTGACTCTTCTTGATGCAGCTATCATCCTCAAGCAAGCCTGGGAAAAAGTTGAGCCTGCCACTATTAGAAACTGCTTTAAGAAAGCAGGGTTTCAAGCCTCTGAGAGTGAGACTGAGACAGTCGAGGAAGAATCTGATGTTGAACCTTTCCTCTCTCGTTTGCTGGTGGAATATGGCATTCCAGATTCACTTGAATCAATTGAAAATCTGGACAAGGAGGTCCCCACCGCCCCCTCCCCATCAGAGGCTGTGAACCTAAGTACACAGACAGAGGAAGAGACAGAATATGGAAACGGGCCAACTGCTGAAACAGATGAGGATGACCAGGGTGAGGAAATACCCCCTGTTAGTGATGAGAACGTCGCCACAGCTATGAAAACACTATCACAGTGTTTCATGCAAAAGGGCATCACAGATGATCTTTTAATGAAAGTCCAAAAAACAACTGATTGCCACAAAGTGCAGTCTAAAAAGCAGGCCCCCCTCACGTCTTGTTTCAAACCTATCCCTAAATAAAGAATGGCCAAAACCTCTTTCACTTACCTCTCTTCTCCTTAGCTCGGGGATCAACCTAGTTGGGCTCTAAAGCTGGGTAGGAGTCCTTTTTTAGGACGAACAATAACAGAACACACTGCATGCAACAATGCAAACACGTACTTGACGAATTTTCCAATTATCAGGGGAAGTAACTGCATTACTACAATTATCTGACATGGTCGCTCCCCTTATTAAAAAATTTTGTAGGAAAAAATGGATGAGTGGATGTATGGATAAGTCGATGTTGATTTTAATCCCCCAAAGACATCGACTTATCACTATCAGTAGTCAACTGTATATTGAACCTGAAAGTTGACATTATCACTGTTGTCAGAAAAGTTAGTATACTATAATACAATTATCTTACTCTGCAAGCTTATCTTGGAGATTGCACAGCACTGCTAGTTTGCTACAATTCTTGTGATTTCATTAAGGTATTGTTTTAATTTTAATGAAATGCATCCATTTAAAATTTTAAGTCTTCATTCTTCTGATTGCTCTCTCTACATGAATACGTACAGAGGCAACATTTCTTGACCGTTAGAGTGCTTTTAAGCTGAGAGTTTTCCCGTGACTGAAGGCTGGTATATTAAGAGTGGCACCTCTGTTTATTAAAAGCAAATGTCTGATGTTGAATCCCCGGTCAGCCATTACATCGTCCCCAGGTTCGATTAACTCTAAAATTCCACATTCTTTTACTAATGCTAGATCAGAAATATTCCCAGCATATAATCTTGAAAGAAAAGTAATAGCACCATTAGGAGCTATTCCAACAAGTTGTTTTAAGGTGTTTTCGTGTTTGTAGGCAGAAAATGTAAGACGTTGGGCTTGTGGACGTATTGGTCTTTCAATGAAAAATTCTGTACAATCGATAATTACGTGAGTGTTTGGATAGCCTGCAAAAGATTTAGGAAGATTTTTTTGAAGAATTTCTTATGAAGGCCATGAAATGAATTGTGAAAGACAGTGATCTAAAAAGTGAACCCAAGCAACAAACACTTTTGACACTTGGCTTGGACTAACCCCAAATAAATGACGTAGAAATTTTATATAAAGACCTCTGTGAATTCTCATCAGGGTCAAGAGAAATTCTTCAAATGGTTGAAGGCATTTAAGAGTTCTTCGCTTCCTCCTGGCTGGAGTTGATGTACTGGAAGCTTGACTATTGCACCCATTCTGTGCTGGATTTGAAGGCTTAATTTCATGAATATATGGTAGCAACCATGAAAAAATAAAATTTAACAATATGATTGTTGGAATTTTAGTATATAAAAAAAAAACATTGTTCATCGTTGTGCAAAATGCAGTTAACTAGCTCGTTTTTTTTTTATTTATTCAGTTCTGGTCTAGGGAGAGAAACTTTATTTTTACAGTGATTGCATGTAATATCTGGTGACTTGCAAGGTTTTTGCAGTATACATTTTGTGGCATCTTTTTTGCAGTTGTCCCTGTTGTCTCACTCTCTGGAAGTTCCTGGATATCAGTAGTATCTGTTTCTGTAGCTATAGTAGAAACATTTTCATGTTGAATTGTGCTGTTTTTAGAGTCAGAATAATTGTGGTCTGTACATTGTTTTTCATTGTTTTCTAACAACACAGAAAAATTTGGCAGCTGACCATCAAAGGAAAAATCCAGCAGCACGCTAGCTTCAAGCGATGTGAGTTTGTTTGCGTAGCCTTCTCGAGATTCGTGTATGTTGATGTCTGAAATAGAAACAGTGATTATTTTATTCATTATGCGCAATGGAAAAAATTTGCTGTACGTGTGGGCTAATTTTGTTACTCCAGGGCTTGTTTATAATTTTTAAAAAATACTTAAAATAGGAATTTTTCTCTCAGCTTCTCAGTATATTCCTCAAAAATTCAATTTGAATATGATTGCATAATAATGCTTGACAGAAAATCACTTTTGAACTTACATGAGGTCATTTCAGAAACCCTCCATTATTTTTTACTATGTAAAGTATGGGGTGATTTTGTTATCCCTGACGTACGGATAGGTATATATATATATATATATATATATATATATATAAGACTATATTGATATATTAAAATGTGGGGGCACTCAGTTACCCTTGACATATGGATACGACAATAAAACACCTTGTACAGATAGCGTTAGGTGTGAAATAATGCTTCATGTCATATAACCTTCTGTAATATCTTTGTAAATTGAATAAGGGGGGGAGGGGGGTACTGTTTTAGGGGTTTAAGTGAAGTAAATGAGTGAAAGAATGCTTCGTGTCATATAATTTTATGACTTTTTTTTATATTGGGAGGGGCCTGTTGTTGGCGTTGAAGTGAAGTGGATGAGTGAAAGAATGCGACATGTCGTTTAACTTTATGTAACGACTTTGTAAATAAAATGTGCTTTATATAATTATTGCATTTTATGTTTGCTTCTTGTGTTCTTGTTTCAATAAAATCAAGAGGTGTCTGTAGATTAATAATACAGGGTGATCCTTCTCAAGCGCAACCAAAACTGCAACTGTGTAATTGTGAACTGTAATTGAATTAAAGCAAAAATTATGCTGATATAAAATCAATATAACCCTAGTCTGTAGATAAGTCTAGATCTATACCAAATGAGATACTTTATGTCTCTGTCAATGTATTGCAGACCATGTTTTAAGATATGTTGTGAAATGAGTGCAATGTGGTATACAGATTCAACAGTTCAGAGTAATAACTATAAAAAGTGTATGCATTGTGGATTTAGAGTTTTCTCGTGGGTTGTGTTCGAGATTGAACACCTAGTATTATGAATATGTCCATTGAAACAGTGCAAAAAGAACACCTTTTTTTTTCTGTCATTAATGTGAGTCTCATTATATTGTGTTAGTGTCATTTGTATGACAAAAGTACAACCTGTCATGATTAAATCAGGCATCCATCAATTATATCAAAATTAGATCACCTGAAGTTTGCACATCCCCTCACATTGATTACCGATACATACATCTCTAAACACTAGTACAAAGATATTACCATTTAAGATATCACAATCTGTTCAATTGTAAGATAGCTGATTTTGATGGAATCCAGCTTTCATGAGACGTAAAAAAAAAAAAAAAACCAATATGCCCAACCTACCCACAATACAAAGTTTTTTACTTGGCCCTGGCAGAGCTCTTTCTTTAGGTAAGTCCCTGCGTTTTCCTTTATTTGTGTACGGGCAAGCTGATTCTGGAACCGTAGAACCTTCTTTAAAGTGCTATAATGAAGAAG
This sequence comes from Plakobranchus ocellatus, assembly GCA_019648995.1. Lineage (NCBI taxonomy): Eukaryota > Metazoa > Mollusca > Gastropoda > Plakobranchidae > Plakobranchus > Plakobranchus ocellatus. The sequence goes on from BLXT01005385.1 coordinate 21,494, forward strand.
AAAAAATTGGGGCAGGAATGGGAAAGGAGGGTGAAAGAAAAATGTTCAATCACACACAATAAAAAAAGGAAAACACACAAAAAGAAAAAATAGCTAGACCCATAATCCATGTTTACATGAATCAAATCCTCATAGCGTCGCATAAATAAAATGCTAGCAATGGGCATAATCGCACCAACGCATTACCATACAAAAGCACCTTTTGTTGGCATTTGATTTTTTTTTATTAATTTGCCAAGCTATGCATCGTCCGGCAGGAAGGCAAAACATAAACAAAACTGACCTGCATAAGAACATTATTTTTGCTTTAAAAAAAAACCAAACAATTCAATGCATCCACAAACATCAACATTATAACAATTAACTGCATAGAGACGTCGAAGTAGCAGTGATAGTCATAGTAACTTAAGTAACAAACATCTCTGCTCATCTTTTCTAATGAAAAAGTAATATTTTATTCTTACAATTAAATTTCGATCTTATTCTTAAACCATTGGTGGCAAGCCATCAATCATGAGCACAATAGATTGAATGATGCTTTTTCTTTCTTTTTTTTTTTTTTTAATTGTTGCAGACATGAGGCATACACTTCACTACTTGTCTTTTACTTTCATTTCACTGTCAATGTGTCAGTGTCACATTTGTTTAGATCTAGAGCCAGAGATAGATTTGGATAAACTCCATATATTTCATACACGATCACTAAGTTAAACAACTAAAGTCAAGATGTAGAAGGCAACAAAACTCGGGTTTACCTTAGAAAACACATAGTGGTAATGTGTGATCTTGTCCAAGTTGAGCTAGTCGTGCGATCGGTTGCATGTTCGCATCCATTCTAGACAACGCTCTTTCTGTGTCCGTGGCATTGGAAATTTTTAAATGTGACACCTCTCATGTATTCCCGTTCATTGTATCGACTATCGCTGTTACAACAGCCCCATGAGCATCTTTTTACAGGCATTTTAATCACTTTACAGACAGACTTTCCTTCGTTTTTACTCCCATTCACAGCCTAGTATAAGTAAACAAACGCCATGCTGCATCCAAGTGGGCCTAGCCAGACTTTGCGTGAACCGATTTCTAAAAATAGCTCATGGGACTGACCCATGGTTCTCCTACTGTAGAAAGGTCTATATAAAAAAAAAAAGTATAATTGAAACTGAAACATAGGCATGAAGAAAAAATGAAGTCACTCACAGCTGAGAATACAAATAGAACTAATGGTCAGGGTGCTTTCCACGACCTCAATAGCGACGTTTTCGCTAAACTGCCGAGGATCCCTACCTTTTCGCCAAAGACAGGCGACACTTTTGATAGTTATATATTTCGTTTAGAGATGCATTTCAAAACATGAATGGAATGATCAAAAGAAATTTATTGCCCTATCAAATTTAATTACAGGTGACGCTTTAAAAACTTTACACACGCTAATCCTCGAGGAACAAAATCATCAATCATTGAAGAGCGCGCTTCTTAAACAATATAATATAAATGCACGGCCCAGGAATACCATAGATCGTTTAGGCAGGCAATCCCGTTGGAATCACAAAACATAAACGAGTTTGTGACAAAACTGAAACTTCTTCTGGATTCATGGCTGGAATTGGATAATTGCAAAGAAAAAACCTTTGAACAGCTACGTGATTTAATATTAAGGGAACAAATTTATAACTCTTTGAATGAGCAGATAGTGAAGGAGCGCAAACCAAAAGACGTTTCAAGCGGTCAAATCAATCGTCAATAACTACTGTGACGCACATCCCGACATCCAGTTACTGAGTTAGGCAAATTATTTAACGTGGGAAACTCATGCACAAAAGCCGATAAAGTGGACTCGCATAGCAATAAGACAGTCAAAAACCAACAGCAAAATTTCAAGGAATGTCCCAGAGTAAGAGCTAGAAGTGAGGAGAGATATGACGCGCGGCAAAGCCGTCATGGCTGGTATCAGTCTAGTAGATCAATGGACAATCGTGCAGAACGCGGTGACTACAATTACACCCGCAATTACGACAGACAGCATTATGGACACAATCGGAGACCACCATATTGGTTACGCAACTATGGACTAAGACGTCCTGGTGATTTGTCTTGGGGCTTCCGGCTTCAAAAGGTCGTAGGCCCTACAGTTCTTACGACCCATCTCATATCTACACGAATGCTTCCTGCAACAACCCGTACACATCTACAAGGTTACCTATAATGCAGGCCAAAGTAAATGGCATAGAGGGCAGTTGTTTGCGTGACACAGACAGTAACGTACATGCCACATCAAAAAATAAGATAGCCGAGTCGGACTATTTGCCATATTCCGCCAAATGTAGGTTGTTTGATGGTCCTGTTAAGTACTTGCCGGTGGCCAGAATCCATGCTGAGACGCCCTTCATTTACAGGTGTCCTATAGGCATTAGTGGTGGAGGATCCCATAGCAGATTTAATTATAGGAAACCACGGCAACGTCTCAGACAGACCACTGAAAGAATGGCTGAATCACAGCAACAACGATAATGATAGAAAAGAACAACCTAGATACGCTAACGCAGTAACAAGAGGAGATATTAGAGCAGATACGGCCATTGCTTCAGTTCAAAATAAAGAAGAACCAAAAACAGAGCTAAATTGTTTGGACTATAATGCATTCAGGAAGGAGGTAGAGGAAGATAGTTCTTTAGTTAGCATTAAAGCGAAAGCTGACGGCCGGGGACCTTATTACATGGACACAGGTTTGGTATACAAAAAGGTAAAAGGCAAACGTGTCCTCGTGGTTCCCACGTCACTCAGAAAAACGGTCCTATACCATTGCCATGATTCCGTCTCTGCTGGTCATCTCGGCATAAACGCTACCAAGAAGCGAATATTCAAAAAGTTTTCTTGGCCTGACATAACGGCTGACATAAAAAGCTAAATCAAATCCTGTCGCGTGTGCCAAATCAAGTGCAACAAAAAACCAAAAGTCCGCATAGAACCAAGCGACATAATACAAGAACCCTTTCAAAAATGGGCGATCGATATCGTGGGCCCTTTACCAAGTACAAAATAAAAAAAAAATAAATTTATTTTGACAATGGTATGTTGCACCAGCCGCTGGCCCAAAGCCATACCATTAAAATCAACAACCAGTAAAGACATAGCTGACGTCTTATTTGCTGTTTTTTTCACGTTTTGGCATTCCCATTACCATCCTGTCGGACAACGCACAAAACCTAGTGTCAAATGCAATGCAGGAGATGATGACACTAATGGGAATTAATATGAGGCTAAGCACCCCTTACCACCCTTTTTCAAATGGCATGGTTGAGAGACTAGGAGGCAACCTCAAGAGAATGTTAACTAAATTCACAGACTCCAATGAAAACTGGGACCAACTTATTCCTGGGGTGCTGTTCGCCTATCGTGAAACCCCCCATAACACTACGTGTTACTCTTCATTTGGGCTTGTGTTTGGTCGCAAACCTAGGGGCTCTTCTGATATATTAGCAGACGCATTCTCGGGTCAAAACAATAGCATACGCGAACACATGTTCGTTACTGATTACGTTAATGAACTCGGGGACAACCTAAAAGCAACTCAACATTTAGCACATGAATATGCCCAGGCCAAATTGGCTGAGTATAGGGATAAAAAAAAAAAAGCACCGCAGTGCAGATAGACAATTTGACAAAGGAGACAAAGTCCTGATCCTACTGCCAAAAGATGGCAAAAACCTGTTCATGACCTACCAAGGTCCCTATGAAATTTTAAAGAAAGAGACCAATAATAATTATACTTTCCAGATCGGTACAAAATTAAGGACTCGCGACGTCGACCCGCAACAAAACCCATTGAATAATATTTCTTGTGCGGCGTTCGTGGAGGAGAACGATGTTGCTCCTATTATACTTACGAGTCATAGCAAACAGTTTTTTCAAGACGCTAAAATAAATCCCAAATTAAGCCCGGAACAACAATCAGACATAACTAGCGTTCTAACTACTAAGTCAATTCAGTGAGACCCTTACTGACGTACCGGGCAAAACATCCATCTTGGAGCACTCTATCAACTTCACAACAAATCGACTGTTTAGATTGAAGCAGTATCCAATCCCTCATCACGCCGAAGACAAAGTGCAAAAAGAGATCGGAACTATGATAAAGCAAAATATTATCAGACCTTCCTCGTCTCCATATTGTAGTCCAATGACTATTGTGAACAAAAAGAACGAGATACGCCTTTGCATCGATTTTTGAAAATTGAATTCACTAACAGCGTTCGACTGCCAACGCATCCTTACCTTAGATGACCTGCTAAACAAACTAAATTCGGCAACTTATTTTACAAAATTAGACCTCACCAAAGGTTATTGGCTGTTAGGATCTACTGCACTTGTTAAGATCTGATTTAGGAATATAACTCTTCGGGTTCATTCATAGGTTTAGGATTTCCAACAACCTGTACTGGGTTCGACTGCCTGCCAGTTAAAATATAATTATGGAGATGACTCTGAACTCATGGATTCAACTTATACACAAATTAAAGATTTCCTTAAGTTAGTTGTAAGACCAAGAGGTCCCGTATACTAACTAGACTTAATCATACTCACAAATGAATAACTCAAGAATAGTGCACTCCGAGGACAGATTATTAATTTAATTACTTATTGTTACAGAGGAATGTTATTTCACGTACACAATCAACACATAATATTTCGGTAGCTCCGTTCCGCATCACAGTAATCCCGTGGCGAGATCAGTCCCGTTGTTCAGACTCCAAGGCCGGCGTATCCTCCGTAATATTCTGGTGGCAATACCAGTCTGTCGAGTACGGATCCCTTCCAACCACGGGTGTTGTAACCTCCGTAATATTCTGGTGGCGTTCTCGATAGTATGGGTCATCAACCCTAGGCAAGCGGGTTCTACAAGCCCAGAAGGCTGTATACAATTATCATTCTGACTGTCTTCGGATATCTTCCCGTATAATCACAATAGAGCAGTTTTTTCCGAGAGCACAGGATAACAAATTACTTTTCATTTACTTCTTTGCACCTATATAGAAACAGCAACTAAAGAGAGAAGAGGCAGGACATTAATTACTTACGAACTGAAAATGAATTATAAATCTATACAATCACATGAAAAATTAACTATTTCCTCGGAATGAACGAAACATTGATGTAGAAATAAAAGTTATAAGTTATTTAAAATGTACCTAGTCGAACTAGCTTCACTGCACGTCCTGCCACTTCGCTCTCAAAAACACAATTGACAAATACATAATTTTAATCTATCATTTCATTTCCTGAACTATAGTTCAAACACATTTAAGAGTTCTATTCACTAGTGATCACACAAATAAGTTTCAAAATCCTTTTGTTTAACTCCCGGCTTAAACAAAAGCCCAAGTAGAGACCCTTCCAGCTTATAACAATAGTGAGTGAAAATCTCTGTCACAGACACCAGAAATAAAAGGTAGATAATACCTCTGATGTAGGACGTTGAGTTCTTTAGATCTATATAGACCTAGCTGAAATAATGGAACTCTGGAGATTGTGTGAATACGTAAAAAACTGAGTTTGTTTAACTCAACAGCAGGAAATTAAATCAAACAATATTCACATAGGCCGTCGGTAAAAAAAAAAAAAAAAACTAGATCTAGCCCTATGAATCTGCGTAATCGTTATACAATAATATCTCTGTGATCTCTATGAACTCTCTGCCTACTCTGTGCGATCTCTATGAACTCTCTGCCTACTCTGTGTGATCTCTGTGTGATCTCTATGTGTGATACTGGTATATCTCTGTGTCTCTCTTTCACCAATCTTCTCCCGGTATTTATACCTTTTTCAAAAGAAAACTCTACAAATTTCTGGAAATCTATCCCATAATGCAAGCGTAGAATGTTCGAAAATGTAGATCTAGAACGTTACATCATAATCCTAAAATAACATAAAAGCAGTCTATAAAAAGACATTAGGAAAAACCCCTGGGCTAAAAATAGAACATGAGTCACGCTCGTTTACGTAATTTCGCTTTGCATAAATTAACTCCCCTAAACTGGTTCTTTCTAGAACTCTCGAGTTGACGTGCGTTCAATAATAAACCCTAAGTCTAGTTTTTGTTACAATCTCCTACCCATACTTAACATTGGCAAATCCCAGTAAAAGAAGACCACAAAAAATAAACCGCTTTCCGCACCCACAGGGGGCTCATGGAATTTAACTTCATGCCTTTCGGTTTGAGCACGGCGAGCAGTACCTTTCAACGCGCGATGTCTCACGCTTTTAGGGACCTGCTTTTGTGGTATCATATTTCGATGACGTTCTCATTTTTAGCGAGACATGGCCAAGTCATGTGAAACACATACAAGTCACTTTGACTGCACTTAGAAATGCAGACTTGACAGTCAGACCTTCAAAAAGTCACATAGGGTTTGACTAGATCGATTTTTGGGGTCACACCATATCACAGGACAAAGTATTGCCAGATAAGGAAAAGACAGAGAAGATAAGGCAAATAAAAACGCCTACAACCAAGAAAGAAGTTAGACGCATTCTTGGCCTATTAGATTATAACCGAAGCTTCGCAGAAATTTTAGTAAACTTGCTCAACCTTTTACTGAACTCACAAAAGCTAGAGCTTTTAACAAAGTCGCATGGACGGCCGAATGTGAGGCTAGTCTTAATGGTTTAAAGTCCCTTCTCACCGAACCATCGGTTTTCAATGTTCCAGACTTGAACAAAACTTTTGCATTGCAATCTGATGCCTTGGACTTCGCTGTCGGCGCTTCCCTGTTACCGGAACACAATGGGGCTCTGCTCCCATGTTATTATGCTTCTCGCAAATTACTAGACAGAGAACGTAAATACTGTATAACTGAGAAAGAATTGGTAGCGTTGGTGTTTGGGTTTAAAAAATTTTCCAAATTTCTGCAAATGAAAACCCTTCATTGTGCAAACAGACCACAAACCACTAAGTTTCCTAAAACAAAATGTTTCAAAAAACGCTCGTTTAACAAGAATGTTTTTGGCAATACAAGACTTCACATTCTCAGTTGAATACCTGAAAGGTTCACAAAATGTTTTATGTGATTTCTCAGCAGAGCAATTGCGCATAAATAACAATGTTTATCACTTCATCTCAGTTAGAGGAGTCTTCAGTTTTGCGATATTTGTTTTCACCGTTTGAAAGCATACTCACCTTAGCAAATTTATTCCATATGTATCCTAAAATATTTGACTCGTTATATTTTCGCTTCCTTCACTTTCAAAACCGTAGAGCAAAAGTAATGTACTCATCTATTGTCTTGTTCCTATTTGCGTCTGATGTTAATTTCTGCATATAGTAGGAAAAGGGTTCACGTATTCTTGCCGTGGCATTGTTTAAGTTTCCAGAATTGGCAATAACCATATTTTGTATTAATGTAATGAATCGCTTACATTGTATGCAAATATAGTCATGTATCAGTGAATCTATCGTTTTTTACACAATCTTTCAACTGCTGCACCATCTCACTTAGTGATCAGCTTTATTAGGATTGTACCAAATGTGCAAATTATCGTGCATCAGATGCGATATTTCTCGTATCATTTCAATGAATATTCTGTCATTATGTATAAAAATAAGTGTGGTTTTATTATTTGTGAAGCGTAATAAAAAAAATAATTGGTAAATGGGTGAGATAAGGAAAATGGTATATTGTTTTTTTTTTCCTCCTATGTATATTTCATACGAGTATACTTTACTATAAAAGGTATTATGACAGTCACAATATACGTACGTATGCAAATTTGTCTGGAAACTTAGTGTCCATGTTGTTGATAACTCATTACCAATTTTAAATAAGAACACAATTGGACTTGATATTGCTAAGATGAGGTTTTGTCCATAAATTATATTGTCAATTTTAAGAGAAGACCTCAACCTTATATAAGGGAAGTGACTATGTCACCTCGCTATTATAGTGCTGTTAATGACTTTGTACCCTGTAATATACTGTCATAGGGTATAATAGACATGTTTCTGTATATAGTTTGATGTCGTATTACTTTGATGATTGCACGTGTATACATGTATTGTTTTGCTTTTATATACTTAGAGCGCTCTGACACAAAGGTAAAATATTTTAATTTCTGAAAGGCCTGCTTGGGCTGGATAAAAAAAAGGAAATTTTCCCAATGCGAAAGATGTTCCTTTTTTTTTTTTTTGGTTAGGGACGGAGCGTGTCATGATCCACTGTCTCCACAGCCATTTAGTTTGTATCATTTGCAGTTAAATATTTTCATACTTAGATCAAAGTTTAAACTGAAAGTAAAAGAAAAAAACGAATCAAAAGACATTTTTTGCCATGAAGATACCCTGAGTTGTTCATTCATAACTTTTATTTTTAATGTTGTTAGGTAGGTTAGGGTAGCGCAGGGAGGAACACGAGCAAAGTCACTACTGATCCTGTTTCTTTGTTTTGTGATTTTTTCATCTTTGACCTTTTTGAAACTCGTCTCTAAATTTTGGGATTTCGAGCCGACCAGCTATATTTATGCAAGATGGAATCAACCATGATCCATTCACGAAGGGTTCGTAAATAGCACTTACATGGTTGAGCAAACCTTAAAACCAATCTCACGCACATACACACAACCATACACAAGTGTAGGTCTTTCTAGGTTTAACATTGTGTGGTTACTTGGTTTTTTTGCATACATCCCTTTCAAAAAATGTGATTTCAGGTTTTAAGCCCTTGTCAGTCCAGAGCGTCAGTGGCCTGCCCGTACACTACCAAGCATATCTGTCGCAGTCTACTATGTAAAATATTTACTGGGCAATGCGGTTTCAAAGCCTTCCTTAGAGTCAACGTGATCCGTAAGTTCGGACAGCCTCATTGACATTTTTACAGCTCTACCTGTGATAATAAGCTTAAAAATTCAAACGACATGAAAGGTTTACAGGTTGCAAGTAATTATACAATAAAAAAAACAAGGAGGCATATGGTATTAGTATACGTGGCATAAACAACCAGTCCAGATGCCTAAAAAAAACAAACTAGACTTGATTCATGCTTCTGTCATGCCTTGCTAGAGCTGCGAGATAGAAAGATTTAAACAGAGACTCCTGATTTTTGTGAGTATAGCTCTATAGATCTGAGAAAAAGAGTCATAATTGTATTAATACTGATAATTCTTACAAATAATACAATTGGATTTAGAGGGAAACATAGGAAAACTAACACTTCTTAAGACTCCTTCTCCTCCTCCTGCTGCTGCTGCTACTACTACTAGTACTACACTGCTGCTGCTGCTACCACGACCACCACCACTATTAACTTTGTCATCACTACTACCACGAACACCACCACTATTAGCTTTGTCATTATTATCACAATATATAGTAACCTTCTCTGCCATGATATTTTCTTGAAGTTTATTAATATTACAATATTTTCTGGTGAGTTTTTCGTTATCCATCCATGCATTTTCTCTACTCCTATATATTGGCATATTCCTCCACTCAAACCTATTCTCAGTGAACTGAATAAAGTTGTTGTTGCTGCCGTTACCAATTGCCCATGACTTAAGACTGTCTACCTTTACTGCGTCTGCCTTCAATCTTTCCAGTAATTGCTAAGTGTTCTAAATCCTTTTGTCAGCAAATAAGGCCTAAAAACTGTAGTTGCCTTTTCAATTAGTGATCGCTCAAGATTAGCCTCTTTCAGTATCAATTCATTTGACTTTTTTCTGTCCATGATATCCTTTCCATTCTTCTGATAAACCACATCTCTACTGCTTTTAGTTTTTTCTCTCTTTTTTTGTTGGTTTTTTTTTTTTTTTGTTCATTGTCCAACACTTCCTACCATAAAAAGTGCTGACCATACATAATGTTTTTATTACCATTTTTTTGGGGTTTTTCATCGTTATGTTTCTGTTCGCCTGTATTGCTGGCATCGCGGAAAAATGCCAATTAAAACCTTTAAAAAATGCCAAAAAAATTTCCCCCAAAAATGCCAAGAAAAAATGCAACAACAATAAGACAAACATGCAAAAAATTCATACAATTGCAAAAAAAATTGTGTTATTTATTGAGCCGTACATCGTGAATGCAACATGAATACCGGTAAACCGGTAAATTTTAAAATAATTTTTTTTTTTAAATCGCAAAAAAGAGCTAAATTTAACGTATGAACTTCTCCAAGCCATTTGCAATGATTAAATTGAAAGATTATCAAAAGTAAGTAGGCCTAGACAGATTAAAAACTTGTTTTTCCAGATGTTGATGTTATAATAATTGCTATGTACTACATTAATACGGTAACAGCTTTAAACATTTTTTACATTTTTACACTGTTTGAGATTAGGTTATTTAAGCATTGTTTTGTTATTCTTATTTATCATCACTATTTGCATGTGCAGCTAATAATTATTTATTGTTCATTGAGCAGGTCGTTAATACTTTGAAGTTCTCGTTATTAAAAAAATTTCATTATCATTATTATCACACGTTCGCAAAATCTTCTGCTCTCTCCCTCAAATGAAAAAAAGGACAAACCAGTCTCATTCAAAGCTTATGTATGAAAAAGATTTTGTGTATCGGTACACAAAAGACAAATTTATTTATTTATATTACTTTAACACTGAATTTGAATTAGATCTACACAAGACCAGTAGGGAAGCTTAGGCTGAGTTTTTTCTTTTGTTTTTTTTTTCTTCTCATGCAAGCAATTAGGCCTACTGACAGTTCAAAAGTGATCAGCTTCGATTATTTTATAAATTCACTCACTAGAAATTAATCTTTTTTGCCTTAAAAGTTAACCGAATAGTCAATACTTGCACGATTAACTGGTTTCAAAAACAATTTAAAAACACTGAAAAAATGTTTCTAAAGCTTGTGAGTTACCATTTCTAATCATAGCTCTCACCCCATTATCTGTATTTACATAGAGTAAAAAAAGGCTTGACCACCATTTCGCCCAAGCGACCAAGTCAAACTGCTAGTTAAAACGTGAGGCGTGAGGCGTTTCGCAAGGAAACGTGGCCGATTTTTGAAGAAAAATTAAAGCCTAAAAACTTCACAAATTTGAAAAAGATGACAATTATAGACTTTCATTTGAACTATTCTTTTAAGCATTTTAACTTTCATAATTTGAACTTTTCTTTTTCTCCCAAAAGCACACATTAAAATGTTGGCAGACTGTTTAAGTGATCGCCCTTTTCACATCGGGTGTTTAGATCTCTAGCTCAACCAGCATTATTACCCGACCCAAATCCGTCGATAAAAACGTTACAGCGTTTCAGATCCAACCGTTTCCTTTCTGCAAGTCCAAAACACCAATCTTCAAAGAAATATTAAGATCTTAGCATTCCTCTCTGACCGGACCTAGGCCATATGATAGAGGAGTAGACAATTAAACACGACTGAATTAAACAAAAATAGCCTATAGAGAGTGATTAATTTCAATTCTGATTATAGATAATGGATGGGCTTTCTGAAGACCGTAAGTTTAGCTTTTTTTTTTTTTCAACAAAATCTTCCGTTTCCAACGAAAAATATAAAAGAAAAGGGAATCGCACCTTATACCCTAATGAACCTTAATGAAAGGTATACGGGGGGG